>JAODAL010048913.1:0-28593 GCA_025379985.1 Phyllomedusa bahiana | reverse complement strand
CGGCTTTTGGGCTAAAATCTGCCCCCAAATGAAGGAAAAAAAGGACCTGTGGACTGTTAAGCCCGGTTATGGGGGGGGACGAGGCCCAAGGGGAACGTCTTTCCTCTTTTCCCCGGATGGGTGGGAGGAGCGGGAAAGTGTGCTCCCTAATTAAAAAGGGCCGGGCCCTGAAGCAAACGCCCCACCCCGGGGAAGCGGGAGACCCCGGGGGACTGTGCCCGGAAGGACTAGCGGGAAAAGACAACTCGCAGGGAGGGCCGGGTTGGAAAAACGCTGAAAAACCCCTGGCATCGCCACACTTACCTCTCCAGGGGGGGAGCCGGGGGGTTTGTGGGGGTTTGGTTTTTCCCTTTGGGGGGGAACCCAAGGTGTAAAGGTGGAAATGGGGGGGGCGGTTTCCAAAGCAAGTTGCCGGAAGCCGGGGAAAACAGCGGCCCGGCCGGGGGCCCGGGGGAAGGCGGGTTGGGGCCCCCTTTCCCAAGCGCCCCGGGGAAAGGGGGTTTCCCCAGAAGGTCCCGCGGTAAGGCAGGGGTTTCCCAAAGGGGTGGCCCGGGGGGGGTTTTCCCCCCCCCAAAAAAAAGCAGGGCACCCGGACCCACGAGGGGAGCGGGGGGGGGCCCCAGGGGTTGGAGAGGTGGGGCGTGCGACCAGGTGGGGGAGGGGGAGGGGGGGGGGGCGGCCCCGGTTTTTGGCAGGAAGGGGGGTTTATCCCCGGGCCCCATCTTCCAGCGCCGCCCGCAATTTGGTCGGGGGTGGTGGGGAACGGTGGCCCTTTTGGGGTTCTGCCCCCTAACCCCCGCCCCAAGACACGGGGGACACGGTGATTCCCCCTAGGCCCCTGGGTGTTGGGGTTTGTTTCCCCCTTGCGACCGAAAAGGGGTGGGCTCCTCCTCACCACTGAGACTTGCTCCTTAGGGGAGAGGACCTTGGGGGAGCCCCCTTTTTGTCCCCCACACCGGGCTTTGGGGGCGGCCGCCAAAATATTGCTGTTGGTGGTGGGGGGGGGGGTTGCACAGCTTGCAGTTTTAAAAACCCCCACTTTTCGCCTTTAAAAGGGCCCCTGGTCTTTTGGCCCGTCAAAAAAGTTTCCCACGATCGGGGGGGGTCGGGGCCCCTTTCCCCCCCAATCCAGGCACAGGAAACAGTGCCTTAAATTAACCCTAAATTCGGGTGATTTGGGCCTTGACCCCCTTGGGGGGTCAAAAAGGAATGATTTTGCGCATTCTGTTGTAAGGGCCCTCGTTGGGGGGGGGGGGGGGGGGAACTTGGACTTAAGAACTGAGTTGTTTTTAATTCGGGTTTTTCCCCTTTCCCTCCAAAGGGAAATGTGGGGACGGAGGTAACAACCGGAGGGTCACAGGAGGGTTTTTCCCCAAAACCCAAATTGGGTGTATAAGACGGGAAACTGGCAGGCTTTGCCCATTTGGGAGGGTGGGGGAAAAGGCCCCTTGGGGTTGGGTTTTAATCTCCCGGGGACCCAACTGCGGGATGCGTCTGTTTGTGTGAATAGTTTTTGGGTGTTTTTTTTTAAATTTTTTTTCTAGTGGGTTTGTTGCGATTTCCCAAGGGCCCACGGTAACCCAAGCCTGATGTATCAGAGGTGATCTACAAATTTATTGATATGTGTTTCCCTGGAATTTACCCCCGTCCTCCCCCCGAAACCCTTTGGGTCAATACTCTTCATTTTTTTCCATCCCCTCGGTAGCACAGAACATTAGAGGTTTTTTTAGTTTTTAAACCCCCCCCCCTTTTCTGACATGTGATTTCTTGGGGGGTTTTCCCGCCACTCCTAAGACCCCCTTTCGTTTTTGTTACGGGTTTAATTTTCCCCTTTTATCCCCCCCGGGGGAAAAGGGGGGGGATGGAAAAAAAATACCTCTTTAGATTTCCCCAAACCCAAAAAAAAGCGCACCCCCAAACACACAAAATTCGCCTCCCACAGCGACTTTCCCTTAAAACCCCACAAGAAACCCCCACCCAAATCTTGGGGCGGGGGACTTTAAAACTCCCAAAAATAAACCCCTTTTCCTTGGGCTCAGGGGGACTTCCCGAGGGTTGTTGGGGAAGGGGCCCCTTTCCCCCTGCGGTCTTTCCCTTTTTAGGGGGCACGGCTGTTTATGATTCTCCCTCCCCGTGAGTTCCCCGGGTTTGGGCCCCGCAAGGGGGGTGAGCCAAATTACCTTAGCCCCCTTAGCCCAAAAGGGGGTTCCCAGAATCCTAAAAACCCTGTTGGGAAAAAACGCCCTTTGAGATCTTACATACTTCAAATTTTTTCTGCGTTAAAAAATTTATTTCAGCTAATACGCAGAAAAAATGTTTGGGGCTTGGGGAACAAAAGTGGCTTCTTTGTAAGTTTACTACTTCCAAAAGTGGAGCAAACACTTGGAGGGGTTGGGGAAAACCCAAAACGGTGCCCAAAGAGACCGGGTCGGATCTGGGAAAAAACCCCAAAAAGGGGAACAAACTCCCCTTTGTAGGAAAACCCGGGAGTTTTATCACGGGGATGCCTTTAAATTTCAAATTTTTTACGGGAGAAGCTTCCTAATTTTCTTTGGAGATGGATTTTGCCCACAGATTTAAAAATGGGCATTTGGGAAAAAGGGCCCACGTTTGGGAACCCTGGGAGGAAAAAGGAGGAAGGGGAAAAAAAATGCGTGAACGGCCCGGGGGTTTTAATTTGGGAAATTTCCTCAAACCCGGGGAATTAAAAACAGGGTTTCCCGAGGGGCCCTTTTAGGAGGGGGTGCTGACCTCACAAATAGATGGTTTAACCCAAAAATTTTCCTTTTTCCCAAAATTTTTCTGCCAAAAAATTTGGCCCCGAAGAGAAAATGTTTTCCCCAGTGGCAGGAAAATTTTATGGGCAGGGGGTTAAAGGGTTTAGCTCATGTTTTCCCGGGAAAGCTTTGGGGTTTCAGCATGGAGGGTAGGCAGCTAGTCTTTTGAGGGGAAACCGGCTCCCAAACCCAGGGGGCCACTTTCACATAGAGGAAGGTTTTTTTTGGATAAAAAACGCTACCCCAGGGGGGGGAAAAAGGGAAAATTTTAGCCCTAGGGGCTTCTTTTTATTTACTGGGGGGTTTTGCGGGCCCCTTAAAAAGGCTGATGTTTTTTTTCCCGTTTAGGGGCCAGATTAAGGGCCCAAGGTGTTTTTTTTTTTTGTTATTCTTGCAAATGTTGTTTTTGTTTAAAAGTTTTGTGCTCCCGTTTCCCGGGGTTTTATTCCCTTAGGGTGGGGGAAAAGGGGAAAAAAGGTGGTTAAACACCCGGTGACCTCACTCGCTGCGGGGGGGTGGGGAAATTGGGAAATTGAAAGAAATTTCCCGCGTTTCCCCAAAAAAAGATGAGTTTGGAGTAACATGGGGTTAGAGGTTAAAAATGAGGCAGGGGATCTCGGAAGGGGACCCATTAAAATACTTACTTGGAATTTTGGGGAGGAGCTTAAAAACCCCCATTAAAGAAAAAAAAAAGGTTTGCGTTTCATTTTAAAAAAAGCTTTAAGCCTGACATTTTCCCTTTTTCAGGAAATCTCTTGGAAAAAAAAATAAACGGGGGGTCTGCGTTTTTTTTCCCTTGGCTGGGGGTCCGGCCATATGGCCCCCCTTTTTCCTTAAAATCGAGGGGGGGTGCCTTTTTTCCGAAAAGGGGCCCGGAATTTTTTGGGGGGGTAAAAAAGAAAAAGATTTTTAAAAATTTAACGGGGGGTAGATATATCCTGTTAAAGATATTGCTTTTAGGGTTGGGCTCAAAACACACTGATTTAAAAAGTTTGGCCCCAACTTAGCCAATTTCAAAAATTTTTTTTTTAAAATTTAATTCACTCCCTGACATCAAGCCCCGATTTCAAATGTTTTCTGGGAGGAGTTTTTTAAACAATCCGTGCCCCTTAATGGACAGGTCAGCATCCCATCGGCCCCTGTCCCCGGGGTGGGTAGAAACATATTGACTTTGGAGATAATTTAAAACTTTGGACCCCTGGCGTTTTTCCCGAATATGGACGCCCAAAAAGGAAATTCACATTCTAATACTCGGTTCAAAAAGTTTTTACTTAAATCGAAATTTTTTTTTTATCTCCCCGGATTGTGGGAGTGGGGGGTGGTTTGAAGGGGCCCTTGCTATAGCCGTTCGGATCACGCCCCCGTCACAAATTTTTGATCTCACGCCCAAGGGCACAACAATCAAGGGGCGGGGTTTTTGGCCGATTTTCCGGGCCCACCTGTTTTCAATCTGAGGATTTTTAAAAACCTTTTTTTTCAGGTTTCATTGGCCAATTTCGTAGTTGGGTTTCTTAGCACATATTGAAAACGTCCCTTTGTTTTTGGGGCTGCAAAAGGCGGGTTTTTTAAAGGGGGGGCCCTATAATTAATTATGTTGGGGGGCAGGGACGGGGAGGGCCCAAAAAAAAAACCCCCCAAAATTTTAAAAAATGCAGGCTGCCCCATTGTTGGCGCAGAGGGGAAAATGGGGGGGTTTTGCCCCCCCTTTCGGGGGGCGGGAAAATAACATACAAGGGAAGCCCGATCGGTTTTCTTGGGAAACTTTTGTGCAGAGTCAAGCAAACTGGCTAGGTTAAATTAATCGGGTTAGATATTAATTTTAGGGGGGCAAAAAGGGACAGTCGGTTGTTCTTTGGGGACTGGTTTTAAATCAAAAACATAGTCGTTTTAAAACCCGTGTTGGGGCCCGGGGGGCCTGTTCCGCGGCGCGGGGGTTTCACGCTCCAAAAGGAGTTTTCGGACTTTTTTGTTCAAATTCTCTATAGGCACCCCCGACTGAGATGGAAACAGGTTTGAGTCTTTCCTAGCCCCGGGGGTTTCCCTTTCCCGGGGTTAGTGAGGAACAGCAGGCATTTTTGTGGGCCCCCCAAATTTCAGAGGGGGAAAAGGGTGAGGAAGCCATAGATCCTCAGCCAAAGGGGAAATCGGGCCCGGGCGGATGGCTTTTTGGCCCTTTTATTTTTAAAGCTTTTTGTCAGTTTGAAAACCACCCCAAATACTGGGCTAGCCTCTATAAAGCAAGTGTATCGGGGTTTAGAGGGAAACGAGGGGGCTTTTTCAGAGTAAAGCACCCATTTTTCTCCCAAAAAACCCCCCAAAAGGGCCAAAAAAACTGGTAAAAAAAAAAATTCCCTCCAAAAGCTTTGCTTTAACTTTTGAAATTTTAAAAATTTTTTTTTAAACCCAAAATTTTTAGGACTCGACTTAAAACCTTTCTTCCTCCATAGTTTCACCCTGCCCGAGGGGTTTTTAAGGGACGCCAGGCAGTGAAAAACTTTGGGCCCGGTTTTGGGGGGGGCGAAAAGGTGAGGGCTTTGGAGCCTTTTCCCCGGACATTCTGATGCTTCTGAGTCAAAATGCTGGAAAAAAAACAAAATTTGACAGGGTTTCGTTTGGCCCCTTTTTGTCGGCCCCCCCCTGTCAAGGAGGAAATTTTGGTCCTACATTTCTAAATTTTTTTTCTTACATTTCCCGAGGGGTTTATCTACTAATCCCTTTTAAATTAAAGGGCTACTTTAATCCTCCTTTTAGATATGTTTAAAAGGGGACCAGACAGGGTTTTCCCAAATATCTCCCGGTTTTTTCTCTTTGATCTTTCGAAAGACCCCCTTTTGGTTTTTTATATTTTTCCTAAAGCCAAACGGGGCCGCGGTTTGGGGATCTGGAGGCTTCCTCGATCGTGGACATGTGGCGGGTTTTAGATTTTACGTTTCTGGTGATTTTAAAAAAAAAACCGCGGGCAAAACCTACCCGAGGGTTTTTTGAGACGCTGCGGGGAGGCCGGGGGGCCCCTTTTTGGGGGTTATCACATCAATTTTGAAAAAAAAACAGCGCAAAAGATACTTAAAGGGCACCCAAAAAACCCGCAAAGGGAACCCCCTCTATCCATTTAATTGGTTTTCACTAATAAGATCCCCCCTACTTAGGGGTTAAAAAATATCGGGGATTTTCCCTTCCCGTTTATTCAAACACAATATCACCCCTTTTTTAAAAACTTCGGGTTTGGAAGCAAGGGTTGCATTTCATGGCGGGGGAAACTCCCCCTGTCCCACCCTGGGCGGGGAAATCTTATCAAAATTTAAAAGAGTTTCCCAAATTAATGTACCTCCTAAACTCTCTTCAAATTTTTTTATCAGCGCAAGGATGGTGCATATATAAAATGCTTTTTTCCCGGGGTTTTTTTTTTTGGGGAGGGGGCAAAAGGCCTCGGATTCCGTGGTAGTTTTGCAGCGCCAGGGACAATGGAAAGGAAATTTAAATTCCCCCAATAAATTTGAGCAAAATGTGGCGGGCTTTTATCCGTTTCCCGGGGGGTGGACTGGTTTTTGGAAACACATCAAAATTTTTTAAGGGCACTAAGATGGAGCAAATTTTTTGTTTGGGAAGGGAACCCGGGTAGAAAAACTTCTGCACTTGCCCTTTTTCAAACAATCCCAGAATTGATTTTGATCTGAATTTCCCCTGGTATTTTTCCCCCATTGGGGGGGGGGGGGGGGTGGCAAAAAAATTTAGGGGGGGTGCTGGGACTGCATCCCCACGCCCCCAATTTTTTGAAATTTTTTAGGTTAAACCCGGACTTTCAACCGGGGGGGTCCACATAAAAAATTTTACATGTGGGGGGAAAAAAAGGGGGGGGTTAAAGTCCGTTTTCCCCATTAATAGACACCCAAAACAAAATAGGATTTTGTTTCTTAGAAGAAAATAAGAGCCAGGTTCCCCGAGGCGGGGGGGGGGGGTTTTCCCTTTTTCCCTTACTTAAGTTTCCGAAGTTATTTTTTTTGACATTGTTTCCACCCCTTTACGGGAGAAGGAATGGGATTTCCCGTGTTTTACGGGAAATTCTTGCTCAAAGGGGCACCGGGGGGGGAAAGGGGCCCCGACTACCCCCTTTTTCTTTTAAAATCCTGGGAAAGTACCCCCTTGGGAAATTTTTTGGATTCAACGGTGGCCGTTGGGGAAGGGGGGGGTGGGGGGATCATCCTAGCCTGGAGGGCCACGCCTTACTCAAGGAAATAGTAACAGCCGTTTAAAATTTTTTGGGGGCAAGTTTGGTATTGGGAGATGTCTCTACGGCTTTTTTCATTAGGGCTTACATTACCCCCGTTTGGGGGGCCCCCGAAAAGGGGATTTTCGAGAGCAGTTTTGCTGCTTCCCATGTGGGGCGTGGAGGCGACAAAATTCCATTGTTTTGGAGTTTTCCCAGGGGATACAAGAAATTTTTTGGGTCGGGGTGATATTGTTTACTTTGAACGCACTTGACAAATTTTTGTTCCCGCAATCCCCTTGGGGCCAAAATTTGGCCCTTTTTTAGATGTTCAATCGAACCCCCTGTGAGCCCGGGGGAGTAGAAAACTTTTAAAATATGATTTCAGCGGGGAGGGCTTTTTTTTTTTTTTTTTTTTTTTTTTTTTTTTTTAAAACCATCTTGAACACGTGGATTCAAGAAATCTCCACCCATTTCAGGATGTTTTTAGTTTAAAAGGTTTCCCATATATTGAAAATGGATTGGGTTAGAGGCCCCCCGGGCCAAAAAAGGAAACACATGTGAAAAAATTTTTTTAGGGGAGGGCAGCTTTTCCCCCCCACTTCCCCCAGAGGGAAAACAGGGGGCCATTAGGGAAATTTTTTCCCCTCCCTACCCATGGTTTTCAGGAAAAGGTTAATAATGGGGGGAGCCACCCAATTTAGAAGGGGTTGTGACCTGGGGCCACCCAAATGAAGGGAAAATTTTTCCAGCTCTGCCCTTTTGGGTTGCCCTTTTGGGGGGCCCGGGGGGGGGAATTTGTCTTTTAAAAAATTTAAAAAAAGATGTTGGTGGGCCGGGAAAACGACAGTCAAAGCTTTATCGGCCCCCCCCCCTTATCAGGATTCCCGAGGGGGGGGGGGGGGTGGCTTTTGGGGGAAAGGTTGGGACCCTTTTTGATGTATGTTGTTTTTGATTTTATGGTTTTATTTATGTTTGTGTTTTAAAAATTTGGTTTAAAGCCCGGGGTTTCACAATCTTTGCACTTTTTGTTTTCCAAAACTTATTTACAGGGGATGTTTATTTTAAAATTCTTTTTGTCACTTACTAAAGACATTTAAAAAAAATTGTAGGGTTTGGGGGTTTAAGGGGGAAAAAAAAAGAAAAGCATTTTTTTAATTTTTGGAATGTATCATGTTGGCTGTTTAAAAAGGATGGATATCTGAAGGCATTGTTTTCCCTTTTTGAATTTCACTTGTGTTTATTCTTATTTCTTATTGCCCTGTTCTGGAATGCTTAATAAAAAGATTTAAAAGAAATTGCAATAGAGAGAATTGCTGGGAAATACAGTAATTCAAATTCTGTAAGCTCTTCTCATTGGTCGGCAGAAACCAGCCAATCAGAATAGGAGCGACAGGGACCCATTGTAACCTATGGAGGAGTATTGACCAATCAGAATAGGAGCGACAGTGGCCCATTATATCCTATGGAGAAGTATTGACCAATCAAAATCAAAGGCGGGAGAGTTCAAAAGACAGTAAAAATACAGAAAAGAGCTGATTGGTTGAACTAGCGGGGGCTTGGCTATCCCAGCCAATCAGAGCGCGAGCTACTTCTCCCATTGTAGTCTATGGAGAGATCGGCGCAATGCAATCCCGGCACTCAGCGCCGTGCTGCATGGAGTATGATTAATAAACTCATTTTTATTAAGTGTAAAACATTATCAGATAAAGAGCTGAAACCTTCTATAAAAATAAAACAGTTAAATCCCCGAACAACGCGTTTGTCGCCGAGACCGGCGCTACATAGGGAATTGCAATAGAGAGAATTGCCAGGAAATACAGTAATTCAAATTATTTAAGCTCTTCTGATTGGTCGGCAAAAACAGCCAATCAGAATAGGACCGACAGTGGCCCATTATATCCTATGGAGGAATATTGACCAAACAGAATAGGAGCGACAGGGATCCATTATAACCTATGGAGAAATATTGACCAATCATATTCAAAGGTGGGACAGTTCAAAAGACAGTAAAAATGCAGAAAAGAGCTGATTGGTTGAGTTAGCGGGGGCTCGTCCAGCTTAGTCAATCAGAGTGCGAGCTACTTTCTCATAGAGTTCTATGGGGAAAAGAAATTCAGAGCCAGCTCTGTGATTGGCTAACTTAAAAGAGGCGCGGTTATTTGGACCAATGGGAGAGCGACCGATGCTCTTATGGGCCACTGTCGCTCCTATTCTGATTGGTCCAAACTTCTCCATAGAATATAATGGGTCTTTGTCGCTCCTATTCTGATTGGTTAATACTCCTTCACAGGTTAGAATGGGCCACTGTCGCTCCTATTCTGATTGGTCCAAACTTCTCCATAGGATATAATGGGTCTTTGTCGCTCCTATTCTGATTGGCTGGCTTCTGCCGACCAATGAGAATAGCTTACACAATTTGAATTACTGTATTTCCCGGCAATTCTCTCTATTGCAATTCCTTATGGAGCGCCGGTCTCGGCGACAAATGCGTTGTTCTGGATTAAATTGATTTATATTTATAGAAGGTATCAGCTCTTTTTCAGATATTGTACAACTAATAAAAATGATTTTTTTATTCATACTCCATGCCGCACGGCGCTAGAGCCAGAATGCATGCGCGATTCTCCATAGATACAATGGGAAAGTAGCTCGCGTTCTGATTGGCCGAGATAGCCAAGCCCCCTCTGCTCAACCATCAGCTCTATTTGCATTTCAACGTTTTTGAACTGTCCCTCCTTTGATTTGATTGGTCAACAGTTCTCCATAGGATATAATGGGTCTCTGTCGCTCCTTTCTGATTGGCTGGGATAGCCAAGCCCCCGCTAGCTTAACCAATCAGCTCTTTTCTGCATTCTTACTGTATTTTGAACTATCCCGCCTTTGATTTTGATTGGTTCAAACTTCTCCATAGGCTATAATGGGTCTTTGTCGCTCCTATTCTGATTGGCTGAGCTAGCCAAGCCCCCGCTAGCTCAGCCAATCAGCTCTCAGCTCTTTTCTGCATTTTTACTGTATTTTGAACTGTCCCGCCTTTGATTCTCATTGGTCAATAGTTCTCCATAGGTTTTAATGGTTCACTGTCGCTCCTATTCTGATTGGCCGGTTTCTGCCGACCAATCAGAATAGCTTTCAGATTTTGAATTACGGTATTTCCCAGCAATTTCCAATATCCTAACACACTGGTGAGGCGCGGCGGACTGTTCCCCGCATGTATGAGTGCACTAGCTCTGGCGGCGAATCTCAGGCGCAGCGCCGCACTGCGCCAAAGTCCCGCACGGCGCCTAACACACTGGCGAGGTGCGGCGGACTTTACATAGTATGTATGAGCACGCCCCGGCCCCGACATAAATTAGGCGCAGATTTTGCCAGAAAACTGGCGGAAAAGCGCGCCCGACCCGGCGAGCTTCATACATGTCGCCCTTAGTCTCGACCGTGGGAACCAGTACCAGTACACGATCCTCAGGGTTAAACTGCCTAACCCTAGCGGCCCTATTGTATACCCAGCTCTGTGACTCCTGCACCCTTCGCAGGTGCTCCTTCACAATGGGAATTACGCGGCTGATGTGATCTTGCATCTGGGCCACGTGTTCCACCACACTTTTATAGGGGGTGGCCTCACTTTCCCATGCCTCTTTGGCGATGTCCAGCATACCCCTAGGTTGTCTCCCATACAATAATTCAAACGGGGAAAACCCCGTGGAGGATTGAGGAACCTCTCTGATGGAGAATAGAAAGGATGGCAGCAGACAATCCCAGTCCCTCCCATCCTTTTCTACCACCTTTCTCAACATCCCCTTCAAGGTTTTATTGAATCTCTCGACTAATCCGTCGGTTTGAGGATGATACACAGAGGTCCTCAGTTGTTTAATGTGCAATAATTTACACAGGTCCTTCATTACCCTAGTCATGTCCCCTGGTCTGTTAGGATTTCCTTTGGCAAGTCCGTTCTAGAGAAGATCTGCATCTCAGGCAATACACTTCGAGGACGTGTTTCTTAGGGGAATGGCCACAGGATTCCTGGTAGCATAATCCAGTATGACTAGAATGTACTGGTGACCGCGGGCAGACTTGACCAATGGCCCTACGAGATCCATAGCGATTCTTTCGAATGGCACGTGGAACTAAATGGCTCCTGAAATGGGACATAGGAGTGGTTAATTGGCACATGGGGCAGGACTTACAGAAATTTACAATCTCTTGATGACACCCTGGCCAATAAAACCATTTCAATACTGGGTGTGGCCTGAACCTGAATGGAGTAGGATGCTTGAGATAGGAGCTCCGTGGTGAAACCTGCCAAACGGCCCACATAAGCCTTTTAAACTGCCTGCACCTGACCAGAATTTGGTACCAGATCCTCTGGACCCCTCCGCCAGTACTTCTGAACTGCTTGGAGAACCGGAGACCGGAGTCCAACGGCACAGTGTGCCCCGAGGCCTGGACCCAGCTCACGGCCTGAATCCTGCCGAAGCGCAGCACCGCACACAGCACAGCATTCCCTCTGTGAGGTGGAGAGCAAGTGGAAGACCAGACTTATAGACAGGTGCTCTCTTACCGCCTTGTGCCTTTACCGGACCTCGGACCCGGGAGGAGTGATCAGCCCGCAACACTGCGGTTACCGGAGGAAGCCTATACATCTGCTCCGTAAGTATCCCCAGAGCGGGGAGTCCCGACGAGAGCCCAGGCCGCGCACGGAGCTCTATTCACCAGCACGGCTAGTAAAACTGCCTGTGATAAGAGCCGCAGAGCCACAATCTCCTCCCGTCTCATTTTACATAACATTACCGGAGCCCCGGCCCGAGTCTGAGCCCTGACCTGGCAACAATCCAACGAAGCTGCCGATCAACACGTGGGGTCGGCCATTTTAATTCAACTACTCTCCTCCATTATATATGACATACGGTGTCCCCTTACAGAACGAGGCGGTGTACTGCCCCTGCACAAAGCTAGCACACAGCTCTTTTGAACAATACCCTCACTTAGACTTTTCTTAGTCTTTCAGATATATACTTAATCGGTCATCCAAAAAACTACCAACTCTGAGTCTCAAGGGGTCTGGCGGCCATTTTGGGATTACAATACGCAATACATGGTAAGCCTGCAAGCCGCCTGCTTTGATATAACAGCATATTAAGAACTGAACGTTTTTTGCCTTTTCTATACCAAGTCTCACGTATTTTGCATAATATCCCAATACCTGCTCAATGAGTACATAGCTCCAAACCTCGGTTTGGAATACTATCCTAGCATCTCTATAATCAAACTACCTGCATTCTATACAGACGCCTCAGATATATCACAGCGTCTACAACACTGGCACACAGCACAAAAGAAGAGAAAGCGGAGGAGAGAGGAAAGGAAGGGAGGAAAAAAAACAAAAAAAACCAACCCTATACTTATGCAGCTCGTGCCCTCTGACACTGGTCTCTCGTTTATGCCGTTCCGTACACAAAAAAAAGATAAGTGCCTCGAAAAGGTCACAACGTGCCAAACCGACCAAACTCACCCAATTTTTTCAACAGTCATCTCCAAGGCTACAATCCATGGATGACCAAAATCCTTTTTCTCAACTTACCGCCTCGTCTCCTCAACCGGAATCAGTCGACCTGGAACAACAAGAAATGACTGATCAAGCCTCTTCTGTGGAAGACTTTACAAAGGCTCTTTACCTCGTTCAGAGACACCCCACACAAGGACATTAAGCAAATCATGACAGACCTGAAATCTGACATCCAATCCCTTGTAGTGCGAACAGAACATGTTGAAAAGAAAATTATAGAACTAACCACTTCACATAATCTACTCATTTATGCGAATGCTGAACTGGAGGAAGAAGTGCAAAGATTGTCATCTAAAATTCTGGATCTGGAAGACAGGTCCAGGAGAAATAACATCCAAATCCGAGGCATACCAGAATCAATCTCCTCAGAGGCTCTTTCTCCATTCCTGACGGACATGATGGCGATTGCACTACCGGAGGCTTCGCAAACTGATTTGTTGATTGACAGAATACACCGCCTTCCAAAGCCAAAACACCTCTCTGCAACAGTCCCAAGAGATGTGATTGCCCCGTATACATTTTTTCAAACTAAAGTTATTTTCTCAGAGCATTGAGACATCAAGTCAACTCCCTGATAGATTTTTTAGCTTACCCTTTTTCCAGACACGATGTTGAAAAGAAAAGTTTTCTCCCCCTTCACGAAAATCCTCAGAGTCCCCAATATTGGGTTCACTGGGGATTCCCGGTTAAGCTAGTGATCTTCAAAGATAACCTCACCACGGTGTGCCCACTCACCACCTCAGCAAAGAATTTTCTATCACTTGGGGATTCTCACTTCCCTACGACGACACCACAAAAAAAGGCCCGAGCAGACCAGAACCATTACTCCTCTCTGGTCAGAGAAATCCTCAAGATCCAGAGCTGGTGCCAATGACTGACCTATCCACCTTGACTGTGGCAGTTACTTTTCTCTTGCAGGTTCCCACAGCCTTATGACCTGACCTCTATTGGGTTTTTTCTTCTGACCAGGCAAAGACTTGTCCCTAACCCCATCTCGAAAGTCCTGGAGATTCCTTGTTAGCAGTTCATCATGTTGGCTTGGTTCCCATTTCTATTTTTATTTTTGTTGTTGTTGTTCCATTTTTTCGACATCTTGATTCATCTGTCTTGCCGTAATCTTTGTGGTTGTTTGTGTTGATCCTTACGAATGATATTAGTCTTTCATCATGCCGGTCAAGTTCCTATCATTGAACACAAACGGTCTTCACTCACCATGTAAAAGAGCGTGCTTATGGAGGGAGGTCATTAGGTCTGGCGCCGATGTGGTGTGCTTACAGGAGACACATCTTTGTGGTAAAGATACCTCCCGACTCAAACATAAAAAATATCCCTTGGGCATTTCCCTGCGTTGCTAGACCTAAAAAAGGCCGGGGTGTCTTTGTTTGTTAAAGAGTCTGTTGCTGTCTCCTTATTCCAGTCACTCAGTGATTCTAAAGGAAGATATGTGATCGTTCAATGTACATTGAATGCTGTTTGGTATACAATTGTGGTGCTATATGCTCCAAATGTACATCAGAAGTCCTTCATAGCAAAAACTCTAGCCAAAGCTAAAAAATTCCTTAAAGGAAACCTCGTAATCTGTGGAGACTAATCTAGTGATAGACATGGCCAAAGTTAAATACGAGGGGGGGGGGGGTCTAGATATCCACCCGAGCTTAAAAATTTCTTATTGGAAGAAAACCTGCATGACCCTTGGCGTTATGCACACCCAGGGGAACTCTACTTTACCCATTACTCTGCACCTAAAAATTCACATGTGAGAATAGACTTTTTCCTTCTGAATAGACAGGCACTTCGAATGGTTTCAGACTCTAAGGTTTTAAAACCTGGTCAGACCACGCCCCAATCTTCCTTACAATTCAAGATCGCTTCTCCCCAACTTTTTGTTCACCATGGCGTCTTAATAATTTTTATTTAAAAATCTCCAAAAAATCCGTCAGAAGTTTTTTTTGTACTTCTCTAAAAAATATTTTGATAAAAAACCCCCCCCATGCCCCTTCAGAGAAATGTTTTTGGTGTGCGCTTTTAAATGGCATACATCAGGGCGTACTTATTCCATCTCGGCCAAGAGAAAAAAAAAATCTGAGATAAAAGACAATGATTTTTTGAAAAGATTTAAACTCCTGGTTCCCCCAATTAAAAAACCCCTGTAAGACAATTAAAGAAGAGCTCTCCTCATTTAAAACCCCAAATAAGTGCTATTCACCCCCAGCAATAGAATCAAAACCTAAAAAAAATTAAAAGGGAAATTTCTTCTCAGGAAGTAGGCGAGCAAAAATACTTAAAAAGGAGGGTAAAAGTAGTTCAGGCTAAAAAGGAAAATAACATTAATTTCGGGTCCATCAAAAACACTAAACTATTGTCCTCGACAAATCTCAAAGCCTTTGCAGCTACTTAGTCCTTATTAACCTCAAACAGACCCTTTAGTGAAAGCACGACTTTGCGCCTTTCTTAAAGGGTTTTTCCTTGCCCTCCCTCTCCCCCAACTAGCACGCTTAATCAGCCGTACACCCTTGGAAATCAGTAAGGACCAAAACACAAAAAATTTAAATAAATCCCCTGAGCCAGACGGGCTTCCAAGGGGAGTTTTTTAAAAAGTATTTAATCCCCTTTCTAAAACCAAATTAACGATTGTTCAATCTAAAACCAGAGGGGTTCCCCCCGGAAGTTTGCTTACAAATTTGACTACAAATTTTGGGACATGGCATTTTTTTTTCCTCCCTACCCCTTCCCTCCCCCCCCTCCCACCCCCCCCCTTTCCCCTGTTATTTTTTTGTAGTAATGTTATTGAGTTATGTATGTTTTAATTACCTTGAAAAACAATAAAATTTTTTGGGGAAAAAAATAAAAAACTTCAATACCCGCTCTTGTGTTTTCTCCGCCCCCAAGTGCCCCCCTAGCACATGACTGTGAGCTATATCCAGTACCATCCTTTTATAGGGGATGGGCACCAACAGTTGTTCCACAATTTCACCTCGTACCTTTACAACCCGATACAGTAAATAATTATTTACAGAGAAATAGGGGAACCTTTTTCGGGGGCCCGGCTCCTGCGGTACCTCATTTGTACCGTTACCTGGTCCCATCCCATTTTTAGGGTGAGGTCCCGCAACTGAGCAGTTCCAAAGTTCTCACGTGACACTTCCAGTTCAGATACATTTTTCTCAGAGGCGGATAATTCCTCCTCGCCTCTTACCAACACAGCTAACGGAAAGTTGTCAGCTATATCAGTGGTCACACCTAGCGCATCATATTGTACATCCTCTGTTAGTGGAACTGGACTGAGGGTTTGGGGACTCACGACCCTCGTAGCGACCCCTTGTGGTTGTGACCAAAGCTCCCAGAACAGAGGAAAGTCCCTTCTCAAAATTAGGGGATGTAGCAAGTCTCTTATGATGCTCACCTCATGGCTCAGAGTCCCGCAACCAGTCTCTATAGTCACTGTAACCAGTGGGTAGTGCTTAGTGTCCCCATGAATGCAGACCACCCCCACCCGCTTCTCTGGGGTTACCAGGTAATGAGGTATGGCAGCTCATAAGAGGGTGACTAAGCTGCCAGAGTCCAACAGGGCCACCACACTGACCCCATTCACCTGGACATGGAGAGGTGACGGGTGGCACCACACTCCATAAGCTCCTCCTGCTGAGGACAGTGTGCTGAAATATGCCCCAGTTGCTGGCGCCTCCAACGCACCTCTGCTCGGCCGCCCAGGGGGAATTTAAGGGGTGAAAGTACCTTTTCTGGGCCCACCAACCTCTCTCTTCTGGGTGGACCACCATGACTCCAGATATGGCTCCCCTGGTCATCGGCGGAGAAGCCTGTGGGGCTTGGCCCCTGGGAACGAACCCCCGGAGTGCCCCACGGAATGCTGGGCTTTATTTTCGGGTACAGTAGGTGGGATCTTTCTTGTTTATTGTTTGCATTGTTTAATGATACTATCTACAGAGGTTGGTATTTGAACTCCTGGATTGTTTCTTGATTTGTCTCCTTATGTGTATATTCCCTGATTGTAGGGACATTTAGTTTAGGGTTCCAGTAGGGGACCGCCCCTTTTGGGAGCTGCCCCCTGGGGGGTAATCCCAGGCTACAGGCAACGGGGAATTATGGTTCCTACCTGTGGTGCCATGGGAATTTTTTCTTGTTCAGAATTTGTTCCCCTTGGGGGTCCCTTGTATTTGTGATTTTTAATTTTTTTTTTGACATTTTTTTTAAATTTATTTTTAAAAAAGCTAAGTTTTAGGGGAAAGATTTTCCCTTGTTTGTTTTTTTTTTCGGGCCCCAAATTTGGGACTCGGGGGTTTACCCTCCACGGGGGCAGTCAGCGACCAGCGTTTTGGGGTCTCCCTGGGAACCAACGATGCAGCTTCAAGAAAGTCCACTCCCGTAGGGCCCAAAGGCCCCGGTCTATGGGGGCTGTTTTTCAGACCTTGGGTTGCAGCCACTGCGACAAGGTGTAGTACAAACGTTGGGGAGCGGGGGGGCTTATGTTTCTCAAACCCCAAAATCAGTATTGCGAGCCCGCCCCTAGGGTGACTCCACGGGGCCCATAATATCGGCCTTAAAGGGGGGTCATAGCCCCTTGGCTTGCTTTAGTCGGTTCAAGGTGGGCCTTTCTGGGGTTTCCCCCAATTAAAGAGGGCCCAAATTCCTTCATACGGCAGCAGGGGTTTCTCTCTTTCGCCAGCCTTTAAACCCGCCAGTAGCCTCCCACGTCTCATCGGGGGTCATCTTTTGCAAGAGCGCTGTACGTTTTTATGGTATTACCCCGAAAATCCTCTGTCCCTGGCAAAACTTGTCTATAGCACTGCAATCTGTTCCAGAAACAGCGGTTGGTTTTTTTTTGGTTGGCATTGGGCCCTGCCCCAGGGGCTTGCACAATTCCTCCTTGCAGTAGATGTTTGGCGGGAATGTAGCACCCTTCAACCAAAAAGACATACAGTTCAAAAAAAGTATAAAGTCCAAAAACTTTGCCTTTAAAACCCTTTAGAAACCCAGTGCCATAGCAACCCACCTTTGGGGGATTAGCGGCAAAAAAGGCAGGCAAAAAGGGGTTGGTTGAAACAAAATAACAGGGTTTTTTTTAATACGGCACAAACAAACGCCAAAAAAACGACAGTTTGGGCAGGGACTTACTGAAGCCTTTTAAAAAAAGTGTAACAAACGTGTTTTATTCCAGGTCAAAACAGGTACCAAAATATTATCACCGTGTGGTTGGTGAAGTTTTGGTCACAGACCCCCCGGTCGGGTTCATTGGTCAGCAGGGGCACCTCTCCCCTGCTAGCCCCTCGGGGGAAAAAGGGTTTCCCCAAACACTTTTGCATAGGTTGCCCTCTATCCCCTGGTTATCTCCTGCACAGGCTTTAAAGGCCCTAGGAACCCCGGTAAACCCTGGACCAGAGGGGTGAACGGCTCCCACCAACGCTGACGGTTCAGAAAAAAGACAGCCCATTCAAGCTGCACAGAAAAATATAAAAAATTTTTTAAACTTAATTTAAATTATGGTTATTATCTAAATTCTGTTTTTTTCCCCCAAAAAAAAAGGCCCATTTTCCGGTTTGGGGCCCCAACTAGTGCGTTCTCCTGCTGCACCCTTTGTTTGAAAGGCGGGATGTCCCACTGGCCCGGCCCCCTTGAATCCGGAACTCCCTCCCAATTCAGCCCTACTAGGGACAATCTTCCATCCACTATTTTTCCTGTTGGTTGCTTAAATATAAAACAGGCATGTGTTTTAGACCATGAGAGCCCTACACCACAGAAATGATTTTTTTGACATTCTCTGTGCTCTGACTATTGGGGGGCCGCCAAAAGTACAAAAGGTGCTGAAAACTATTAAAATGGGGGTCAAAAACACGTCACATTAAAAGATTTACTCGAATGAACAGTAAAATGTTCGGTGCGAGTTTGAAAAAAAAATAGAGATGTTCAGCTCGAACCAAATGGTCGGCACAAGAGTATAGTAAAATAAAAGTATACGTTTATTGGAGTATTGCCATAAAAACATATTGCAAAAAAGAGATGTGGAAAATGACATGGAATAGAAACAAATCACAAGTGCGCTGAAAGTTTGGGGCGGGCACAAGGCCCCTTAGCATAGCAACAAGTGAGTGAAAACAACCCTCTTTATATGCGGATAAAACCAATTAGCATTATAACATGAAGAAACCAAAAAGGGTTTTTCCTTACCTAAAAAGATTATGGTCGCGGGAGGTGAATCCTCTTGCAGCAGCAAACCCGTGTTGCGGGCCCCCCCGGCAAAAAAGCAGAAGGATAACGGGAAAAAGTATGATCGGGGAACGCAAATGCGTTCCGGGGAGAAAAAAAACACTTCTGCGCTGTTCAAACCCAATGAAAAAACGGGTTCAGCGCACAAATCAAAAAAGGACAAAATACTAGGCACAAGAAAAGAAATTATCCAAAAAAAGAACAGATTTCTACTGAGTTTAACCCCTTGGAGCAATAGCTCTAAGTAAACATCAAAAAGCCTCTCTGTCAGTAAAGTATATTCAAGATTTCCAACTCTTTTATTTTTTAAATGATATTTTTAAATTCCCGTAATTTGCAAGCCTCTGTTTTAAATTAGACTATCAAAAAAGTATTGTGAGCATTTGTTTTTTTTCTTTGTGTATTGTTTTTATGTAAAGTGTTCGAGGAAACGTATTTAAATTTGGTGTGGGCCCCTTTTATATGATAAGTTGCAAAGTGCAGTGAATAATATACGTACAACAAAACCCTTTTATTGCAATTACTTACCCAAAATAGAAAACATCTTAGAACCATCAGAATTAAAAAAAAACCATAGGACAAAATAATAAGTTTTTTAGGGGGAGCACCAATTTAAAGAAACCTTTATGCTCAACCCAAATAGGTGTAATATTGGAAATAGAGGGCATACTGGGAGGCTAAAAAATTTCCCCAAGGGTTTTAATTTTTTATAACGATTTTTTAAACCATTTTTAGTACGTTTTAATATTTTTATCTTCTTTTGAATGGGAGGGTTTGCAAAATGACCTTTCGTATTTGATAAATTGTCAGGTAGATTTAAGACAGAAAATTGTTATTTCTGGTTAGCAAGTGACAGACTGACAAGAAAAAAGGTTTCCCCTCCGGAAAATGTTCAATTTTTTAAAACCTTATTTAAAACCCCGTTAGGGTACCCCCGGGGTTTTAAACCTTTACAAAAATTTTTTTTTGCTCCTGAGCAAAGTTAATGGTACTACGTTTTTTTTTTGCAGAAAGCCCCTTTTTGTGGTTTGGTAGGAAAAAATAGTGCAGGGGTGTTACTGAGGTGGGTTTGCGGAAAGTATGGAACTAAAGAAATTGTTATGTTTACCCTTAGTGTAAAATCCAAAAGGTTAGGAAAGTGATCACTTTAAAAGAGGGAAATTTTTGGTTAAAAATGTTTTTTTAAAAAATCCACAAAGAGGGTATGGGGAGAAAATAGCCCCTTCAGATGAGGAGAATGTCGTCTATGTACGCCATACCACTCCAACCCCTCAAAAAAGGGATTAGAATCCTAAAATTTTAAAAGGGTTCCCCTAAATACATTTTAAAATTTGGAGGGGGATGAGTACTTAGACCATAAAACACCTGTTTTTTGGGGAAAGGAACCTTTGTCATACATGAAAAAATTCTGTTTTATAGAAAATCAGTAACCTCTAAAAGTAATAAAAATTTAAAACTAGGAAAATCACTAAGGTCTCCCAAATGAACTGGATGCGGCAGGGGAAGCAATGCGGGATGAAATATTGTGATTCCATCGCAGTGAACCACCATGCCTTATGCCCTTTTGTCACGTAAATTAAAAAAAGAATCTTTGGATCTTGGGGTAACCGGGGACCGGGAAATAAGAGCTGGAGAAAAAAATCAAGCCCTTGGGAGGGAAATTTCCCTAAGAGAGCCGATCCAGAGCATCGAAAACATAGGGGGGAAAAGCCACTTTCTTTAGGTTTTTTCAACAATGGTCCGATGTCTCTGGTCAAGCCCCCCAAGGGACCCCCTTAGAAAGCAACGTAATACTCCTTTTTTTTTTCAGTAGGATTTAAATAATCAAAAATTTGTGGTATCATAAGAAGGTAAACTGATTGATTTTAGTCACAGAATTCATACGACGACTGTCCCTCCCCCTTTTCACCATTTAATAATGATTCTTTTTAGTTTGAAGGCTATTTAACACATTCATTTAGTTTTGTAGGGTTGAAATGGCTTATTTGGGGGGGGAGGCCATGAATGGCTTTTAAAACACGTAATAAAATTTGGGAAAAGGTCCTTTTTGGTGCCTGGATTGTATAGGGTAAAAAACACGATTTGGGGAAAATTTTTTAAAAGAACCCAATAAATTCTAGAAATATCTTTGGCACCCGAAAGATCCTCCAAACATAGTAAAGAAACCTGTTCATGGAAGGAAAGATTAGAATAAATATTTTGGTTAGTATTAGATTGTACATGGTTAGTACTGTCAGGAACACTCCAAAAAAGGCATCATGTTAATAAATGTACAAATCTATTTATATCCTTGACAGTACTTAACAAATCATTATTTTCTTCTAAACCAAAATTCAACCCAAAAGACAATAATTTGCTTTGTGACGAGGTTAGATCATATGAGGAAAGATTTAACACATCCACAGTCGATTGTTTATTATAATTGGTATTGTTTCGAGTCTTCATCTTTCCTCCTTTTTGTATGTTTGCGTACTCCTCTTCTTGTGTTTTTTATCCCGTTTTTTGTACCCTTAACTGTTTTGGATTTATAATATGACAATTTCTCAACCGAACCAATAGAAGTTGAAGCCTCATCTTGTGTATCAGTATTGTCACCTGTAGACTCTGAATCAATAGAGCTGAAACTGACTCCATTTTGCTTTTTCTCCAGTAGTTCCTTTTGCCTTTATGTTTCAAAATTTAATGTGTTGCGTACTGTCGGTGTTCAATCTTCGTCCCCACTCATAAACTTGATCATGAGTATAGTCAAAAGTGTCCCGGTCAAATTTGGCTTTTTTACTGGCCATAATAGAATTCTCCAGTTTCGAGATGTTATCATAAGCGCGCTGTAATTCCTGATCAAATGACGGCAAAGTATTAAACTGTTGAATTTCAGCTTCAGTTTTCTTTAGATCCGCAGAGATCTCCTCTAATTTAGTGTCCTCAAATTGGGTGATAAGCTCCACAACCTGTAGGGAGCATGCAGAAAGAATGTGGTTCCACTGAGAAACAAATGCCTCCGAATAAACAGTGGTGGGATCTTTTTAATCCGCAGTCCTCTGGAAATCATCTTTTGTTTCTAATAGTTTTGCAGTGTTGTAACATCCCACCATATTCTCATCTCTTGTGCCATTCATTTTTCAAGCACTCATAATTTAACAGAAAATTCTGTATCTTTTTGATTTGTTTCGGCAGCAGCCTTTTCATTTCTGTTTTTAGATATTTCATGTCAAACAACAAATTCAATAATTGCAAAATAAAGCACTATTGGCAAAAACTTCCAAAAGAACAGACTGTGATACAAACAGCAGCAAAAATAAGTTTCCTCCGTGGAGCACATTTGCGTTCCACGAACTGATACTTCCTTTTATGTCCTTCAGGTTTTGTTGCCGGGGATGCTGCAAAGCGTGTTGCTGCTTCAAGAGGAGTTCACCTCCGGCGCACCATATATCTTTTAGGTAAGGAAAACCTTTTCAGGTGTTCTTCATGTTATATTGCTAATGGTTTTATCTGCACTATAAAGAGGCTTGTTTTTCACTTACTTGTTGCTACGACAAAGGGCGCTGTGCTGCCCAAAACATGTCAGCGCCCTTGTGATTTGTTTCTGTGTCCATGTCATTCCGACATTTCTTTTTGCACTATATTTTTATGGCAACACTCCAATAAATGTATACTTTTATTTTACTATACTCTTGTGCCGACCATTTGGATTTTTTCACTTCCATGGAGTTTAACTTTGTGCCCACATATTTGTTATTGTAAGCTTGCTATGAGTTGGGAGAAATGATGGATTCCAGACAAGTAATTCTCCAGGATTGTTGTATGACACAATCTCTTCTCTCTATATATCTACATCTCAGCGCTAATAAACTTCAGTTCTGAGTCACAATCCATTTGTGTTTCATTACTCAGGGCTCGTTATGCGTGATGTAACTAATATGTAAATTGAATTCCTAATGCCATAGACGGAGCAGTTCTTGAGGCTTTGATAAAAAAGGGAAAGAAAGGTTGAGTGACTCCCCAAGGGAAACCCAGTGCAGGCCAAAAAAGTTTGTGGAATGGAGCACCTTTTTTTGTAGAAAAATTAGAAAACAAGTGATCACAGTAAAAGAAATAGGTTTTACTGAACCCTTTTTCACTTTTGGTATTCTACAAGCTTATTAAAAAAAATTTAAAAAAAAATCACTGATTTTTTAAATCATACGAATTTGAGGGGCAAGCTAAGGGGGAAAACCCTATAAAATGAAACCTTATAACAATAAAAAACCCCTAGTAGAAAAAAATTTAAACCCGTTCTTAATTTTAGCCCCGGGAATTTTTAATTTCCCCTTTAATCCAATGTCCCCCCAACCTAACCCTTGAGACCCAAACCCTGTAGGGAAGCCACCATTTAATGGGCATAAAGGACCCATTTATTTCTTTTTGTGTTTTTTCAAAAATTTTTGCCCGACCAAAAACTGTTTGGGATTTTTTTATATTTAAATATTTCTCTTTTGTTTGAATTTTCCTTTGTCTTAACATTTTTTTTTGAAAAAATTTTATTGGGTGATGGTGATTGTATTGTATTACATTGGTGAATTGTTTTGTATTTTTTAATAAAGCTTTGAATTTTTTTATGGATTTCCTATTTTTTTGGATGATAATATCCAAAGGAGTTAGAGCGCCCCTGGGGCCGGGCATAGGGTAATATCTCCCATGTTTTGTGTGTTGTGCTGTTGTCCTTTTTATCTGCTCTGGACTGGAAATTTGTGAATTTAATACTACATTGGTTACATCTGGAGCTCAGGAGTCTACGTATCTAAGAGTGATAGGTTTACCGAAATGATCCAATATAGACTGAAATTATGTGTAGAGAAATTTAAGAAAAGACACGCTATATTTATTATACATATTTATTATAGTACGGTTACACTGGTAATTTGGTGTTTTTGGACACATACCCCATATGGGAATTATCAACAATTGTTGTTTAAAATTACAATAACCTCGCGTGTGTTCTGTATATTGTTATATAACTTACACACTGTTATTGGCTGGTTAATATCCGTGAACAATCTCATGTGTTGGAAAATCAAAGGTTTCCTTTAATAATAAAACATTTTCCACATTCTGTGCGAGTTCTCTCAACAAAGTTCAAATTTTCTGTACATTTTCCTTTTAGGGAACATTACACCTTCTCTCCTGTGTGAATTCTCTCATGTCTAACCAATCTCGCTTTCCCTGTAAAAGATTTCCCCCATTCCAAACATGAAAAAGGCCTCTCCCCTGTGTGAATTTTCTTGTGTCTAACGCGATCTGCTTTAATTGTAAAAGATTTTCTACATTCTGAACATGAAAAAGGCCTCTCTCCTGTATGACTTCTCTGATGTATAACAAGAGTTGATTTCCTTATAAAAGATTTCCCACATTCTGAACAAGAAAAAGGCTTCTCTCCTGTGTGAGTTCTCTGATGTGTAACAAGACCTGATTTCTGTGTAAAATATTTCCCACATTCTGAACATGAAAAAAGCTTCTCCTCTGTGTGACTTCTCGTGTGTGTAACTAGACTCGATTTCTGTGCAAAAAATTTCCCACATTCTGAACACGAAAAAGGCTTCTCCCCTGTGTGAGTTCTCTTATGCTTAACCAGATTTGATTTTCTTGTAAACCATTTTCCGCATACTGAACATGAATATGGCTTCTCTCCTGTGTGAGTTCTCTCATGTGTAACTAGATTTTCTTTTTCTGTAAAAGATTTCCCACATTCTGAAAAATACGGCTTAGCTCCTGTGTGATATATCTCATGTTCATCCCAATCTGACTTATGGGTGAAGCGTTTTAAAAATTCTAAACATGAGTATGGCTCATCCCTGGTGTGAATTCTTCTGTGAGTAACGAGACTTGCACTCGTGGTAATCATCTGTGGGTCAGGCAAAGGTTCCGCAAAATGGGGAGGATTATGTGGCAGGTCTGTACTCGTGATAACCATCTGTGGAGGGTCAAAAGGTTCATCATGACTGGAGGGATTATTTGACAGGTCTGCAGTGTGATGTCCTGGATGTACATGAAGGCTAGTGAAGGCTAGTGAAGAGTGCTGTGTGATATCTTCTTCTACTTTATAATTGAGTGAGGACATGTAGTTTCTTTCAGAGATCTCACGGAATTGTTCTGTTAAAATTAAAAGTGTTTTTAAGATTTTTTTTTTTAAACCACAAAAGAGAAACATTTTAAACATTCCTTTTAGGTGGGAAAACTCCTGCAGTTTGTATTAAGTTATTTTGGGCAGAGCCAGAGATGGATCCAGCAGGACCACTTATTATGACCACTTCCTACTCCTGATGTCATGTAGGAACTAAAGCAAGAAAATCGACATGTCACACAGCTAGAAAGGTCAAACATTAGTTGAAGGAGCAGGACAGAGACTTCGAAGTCCGACCCTGGTCCTTAATTAACCAGACTCTAATTGAGGGCTCCTGGATGGTGGTGTTACCTCTATGGACCCTCCAGCAGCTGTGGGATGCAGTTAGCTCCAGATCCGTGTGACAACCTACCAGGACCTTATGGAGTCACTCTCCGCCTGTGTCGCTGCTGTCTGTGCCGCACACAACGGTCTTGCTGGAGATAATGATGGGACTTCACTGTGTGTATTTCTCATTACTTTCACTCCTTACATAACTCCTTGTATAACGCTGTAAGGTATCAGTGACACAGTCCAGGATTCTGCTCTACACTCACTCATCACTTTTATCACATAAAGCTGGACTGGATAAGATTCTGAGATGCACAACCTTGTCTGACAATCAGCTCTGTCCTCTGCCCACACATCTGGCCCTTCCATACCAATGGGGCAGCACTTTAATACAAGTGGACATCATCTGGTTAGTGACAATCTCATCATGGCTATAACCAGATCATCATGAGACAAAATGCACATCTCCAGCTGAACTCATGGACGGGACGATGAGGTCTGTACGGCCCAACGGCTGCAGTCACCAGGTCTCCATGTTATAGAGCATCTCTAGGATGGGTGGGAATAGACATGCGAGGTTTTCCATCAGACATCTGTAATAAGGTTTCCAGGAGCTTGTGTATCTAAATTCACTAAGAATTAGCTGTTCTAGGGAAAGGTGGCCTAAAGAAGTGGCCCCTGAGAGGCAGATCCCAAACTCCAGCCTCCGAAACACTGCAATATGTGTCCATAATATATAGAAGGGGAACCACTTCCTCTCAGGCTTCTATTTAAACCCTTCAAAATTTGACCTTATAGGAAGAAATGGGATTTTCATTTTTGCCTCCCTATCTCTATCATGTGACCCTGACTGTGGTGGGGCTAAAGTGGATCTTACTAAGTGTCCTCAGATCCCGGCTGTCAGTGCAGATGTTAATTCACAGCAGGTGATCCCAAAAACCTGATCCTAAGCCACATGTACGTAGGACCCATAGAACGCATTGGAAAGAAGTCACTCCTCAGGGCCCCGCACCAGGTATTAACACAGGATACTGAAGAAACCTCTGAATTTCATTACTACTCACCTGTGGTGACATCTTCGGGTTCTCCTCCTTCACGTCCCTCATCTCTGCTCATCGCTCCTCATCTTCTCTTCTTCAGCCTCCACTTTTATATCAGTTCAGATTTTCACCATGTGTGGACATTATGGACAATTCAGTACAGCCAACAGAGTCGCCATAAGAGACCCCAAATATCTATGAGCCCCTATGTGACTGCAGGAGCTCAAACCCCGTATACAGATTGTGTATGGGCTCATCTAGCTGAGGATTCCCTGGGACATCCATCTCTTCTGCTTCATCCTCAACTTATTTCAATCTGATTTTCCCCCTAAAGAGGACAAAACCAGTGAAATAAGTAGCAGGTTTCCCATTCTGGTTCATATTTAGAGGAGAATTCAGCTCCCTCTACCTGAAATTCTCTGGGACATTTCCTCTGGGGACAGTCCTGGGAATACAGAGGACCGGGACATCGCTCTGCTGGATGTCTCCTACTGGATCCATCTGTAGGGAACACACAGAGACGGATAAATGAGCGGTATATCTATCTATATATGAGAGAGAGAATGCTGACATCACTCACATTGTCTCCCTACAAAGATTGTCATTCAAAATTAAAGATCTTCAAAAACCAAGCAAGTTAGCAATATATGTCAATAACAAATATCCTACTGATTTCGGAGATAACTTGTTTTTTTTTTTATAGTGGCTCAAGAGGATGCTTGATGTCGCTTAGTCACTGGACCTACTTGTTCTCCCTCATAGGCTTTATCTCCAGCATCCTTCACAGCAGGTCGGAGTCTGGAGGTGCATGCCCTACTCATGTCCTCCTCTCTCGTCCTCGGCTCTGCCTTGCTGCAACCGAGCAGTGATTAGGGCAGGCATACTAGCAGCCCCTGTCATTTCCCTGCTTCTTATCTGTGTCTTCCTAATTATTCACTGCCTGTTTAAACTATTTCCTGCCCATGTCTTCAGCTTGGTGTCTGCCTAATTAGCTTTTCCTCTCCTTTTTTAACCTAACCAGCTTTTCACGGCCGAAGTGTTGAAATTTTTGGGAAAACAGTGAACAGTCAGTGAAAAGTAATTTTAAACGGGGAACCCAGACAAAGCATGAATAACTCCATAAAAGACAAAAAGGGGGCTGGGGGAGGGGGTTTAAAAAACCAGCAGCTGTGCCCAAAAGGGCAAAACACATCCCGGGAATTTTTTGAAAACGGGTCCCCCCCCGCCCAAAAAATTTTCCCGGGGCTGGGAATCCTGGGGTAATTTGCCCGCCCTGCGTTGCCCGATGTTAAGGGGAGAGAAAAAATGTTGGGGTTACACTTTGGGTGCTATTGAATGGGCGCCGCAAGGGAAGGGGAACTTGTGATCTGGATGTTCTCCCTTCCAATTTGTTTTACCTTGGGAGCGAGCAAAAAGCAGCATGAGTCACCCAGAAAGAAAGGGAGGGGGGAGGGGGGGTCGAGGAAAGCCAGTATCCCCCCATGATTTTAAAACTCCCCTCTGAAGGGCCAGCACCCAAAGGGAAAGGGGGAAATCCCCGGGCATTAAAACAACCCCTTTCTCCCTCTCCAAACCTTTTTGATGTCAGCGCCTGATCCTTTCCCTCATGACCTTCCCGGTACAAAACCCTGTGTCCCTTTTATTAAATCCCACTCCTCCCGGAGGGCATAGCCCGGAAAATCCCGACACCTTAAAAGGGAAACCCGGGCAACACAGGGGGTCCATAAAAACTTCCCGGAAACCATCAACCCCCGTGTTATGATAATGTCCCAGCATTTCCCCCCACCTCCTCATATCCAGACCCATCATCCCTTTGTTAAGAAATGTTTCCCCGCATTACCCCCTCCCTTTTCATAAACCGACCCATCATCCCCCGTGTTTTTTAAGTTAAATTCCCTTATTTATTCCCCCACCCCCTTTTTTCCCCCCCCTCCCTTTTCCCGTCAGCAGTTCAGTGATCCTGGGGGTAAAAGGGCAAAGGAACCCTTTTGTATCAGTTTTAAAGAGGTGGAAAGGGTTGGGTCCTGGGTGCTGCTCTTTCCCCCTGAAAACGGGGGGGCCCCACTCCACCAAACTTCTTCATACTGTGGGGAAACCTTGTAGGGGGGAAAACTGGGGCACTAAAAATTTTTAAAAAACCCCCCTAAACCTTTTCCCCTCATTCACCTTAAATTATAGAGAGAAAAGCGAGGTAAAAGTGAGACAATAAACCCCTCCGTTACCAAGTAGATGATCCCAGGGTGAGGTTTTAATAATTTCCCGGGGGGCCCCGAGGTCTTTCCCTCCTTTTTCCATCCTTTAAATGGGCATTGAAAGGGAAAAGGGCCTTGGCTTTAAACTGTGAGAGTCCTTGGGGGCCC
>JAODAL010048912.1:0-28593 GCA_025379985.1 Phyllomedusa bahiana | reverse complement strand
TATTTCGATGGTTTTAAAGTTTGCCCGGGCGTGCCTATTGAAAGTAGGGGGGTTTTCGGGTTGGGCCCCCCTGCTTTCCCACCGGGACTTGTCTCCACTCCAGTTCAGGTTCGCAGGGCACAAACGTTTTGTAGAGCTTTCTCACAAGATTTCCCTTTTTAAATAAACATGTTTTTTTGGGCAATTTGACCAATACCAGACCGATTCAGTTTTCTTTTTTTTTTTTTTTATTTTCACATAGGGACATGCATTATCATTTCCAATGGGAATAACAAATTCTAAAAACAATGCCCATTTCGCCTTGTAGCTCTAACCCAAACTTGACATGCTTAAAGGGACTGTCTACTTTTTTGTTAAGGGCCATTCAATGCTAAAAGTCACAGGTTTTCGGGACCCCCATTCATCTTTTAAATCTGTTAGTAAATTTGTCAACAAGTGATCTTTTCCCTGCACGCTTACAAAGACCAATTGAAAATGATGGGTCCCTTTAAAATGCGAATCGTGCTGTAACCCCAAAGTGAGAGAGCTCCGTAGCTCCCTCCTTTTGTCTAAAAGCGGGGTTCCAAAAATGCCTTCCCACTTTTAACACTACTTTGCATTTTCCACCAATTTAACCCTTTTTTCCCCTTTTTTCCTCTCTGTTTTTTCCCACGGGCACTATTGCAATTTTTTGGTATTTTAGGCTGGCATGAGTATTGTCACTTGACATATTTTTCTGTTTTTGCCCCAAAAACCCTTTCACACCCCTTTAAAGTTATTACCCCCTTACTCCACATTGCCAAACCCGTCAGTCTCCCATTCCCCAGGTAGCTGTAAATCAGTCCCCCCTAAACTCCCTAAACCCTGCACATACTTAGTGTTAGTACCCCCTCTACCAATTCACCCCTTTACCTCTTTTACCTTCTGATAGTTGTAAAAAAAAGTTTTTGGGAATCCGTTAATCTCCTTCCCCCTCTGGAGCTGTAACGTAGTCCTAAAAAAATCCCCAGTCATCTCCTTCTCCTTCTGGAGCCATAAATAAACCCTTTGTGATCCCTGTAATAAAATTTTTCCAGCAGTGTGGATTAAATAAAAAGTCCTCAAAATCAGTCTTCTCAGTTTTATATATAGATTTCTATATACAGCTGTTTATTAATGTAATGTTGCTCAGGTGTTGGTCCTTCCTTGACAAACGGGACAAAGCACTTTGTATAGGCGTATTCAGGAACAGGGGTCACTATCTGCAACGAGTGAAGTTTTTGGCAGTGGGAGAAAAGCTGAGCATTGTGTCCACCTGGGGTCCCCCATTAGGTGGTAACTCTTGCATACACTTTGAACACCAGGTGGCACCATACTATATAAGTAAATATAATAACTCCTCAATGCATAATTTCTAATGCATATTAATGGAAAATATTGTTCATTTTTCACCCTCTGCACAATAAAATAAAAAAAATTTTAAACTGAGGGGACAATTCAATTTAGTAGTTAAAAAGCCTTTAGTAGTTAAATATATATATATTTTTAAAGCACAAGACAGCTTTCAATGTCTATTGACACTATGACTGCACTGTAATTTGGCCAGCCTGTCTTTTGTCTGGGATGTCTATACATGTAATTTAAAGGGTTTCTCAGCAATCAAGGGTTTTAATCCTAACTTTTGGAACCGAAAAACAAACAAACCTATCACTCAAGTTTCCTCCTGATGTCTTTGGTACGTTGTGAGATAGTATTGTTTTGTGAAAGCACATATAGCATGTGGGCCGAAGAAACAAAATGTCAATTACGTATTTTATAACAAAAGGGATGAAATTTGGGCCTGGCTTTCAAATTGGGGATATTAGTGGTTTTTAAACTCAACTTTAGCAACCAATGCCAGGCAGCTGCTGCCAAGGAAAGAAGAAATCATGGGATGCAGCAAAGGAGGTGTAGGTGAAAATGACAGTTTTGTCTTTACACAAGTCATAACATTGTAAAATTGTGAATAATTTTAGGTGCCAATATATAAGAAATGCATAGCTGAGTTGGAGCGGGTACAAAGGAGGGCGACCAAGGCATTTAAGAGAATAAATAGATTGCAGAACCAAGACAGGTTTTCAAACTTGGGGTTATTCAGTTTGGAATAGCAACAGTTTAGGGGAGATTTTATTACAGTGTGCAAATATTAAAATGACTTATACAATTTTTTTTTTTTACCTAGGCCTGAAACTATGATAAGAGGACATCCTCTGTGTCTACTTGGAAGAAGGTCTCATCATCCCATCAGAGACCAGAATTCTTAACTGTAAGGGGTATGTTACATGGCTTAAAATGGGACGTTTTTTTAGTCCCTAACATGCGCCGTAGTCGCGAATTCGGGTGGGATACTCCGTATTACAGTAAACCACTTTTCATAGAGAACATGGAGTAGTTCCTCTCCCTTTCCGGCGAACCGCCACGGGGGGGAAAATGAAAATTTGAATTTCCAGCGGCGTATACGCGCCCCATTAATGAAGTCTATGGGGGCCGGGGAGGTCCGGCCCCCCCCCCACCCCCCCCCGCTCCCCGGGCCACACGCGTAATTGGGGGCGTAAATCTCCCCGCAAATAGCCGTGTGAACAAGCCAAACAGTGAGACTCTTAAACAGGGGTTTCCCCCAAACCCCGTCCTCCGGGCCCCCCCAACAGTCAATTTTTTTGCTTTCCCTTTGCATGACAAGTGATTTTTATCTGCACAGGTACTTTTTATTGTAGTGCATTCTGTGGGAGATCCTGAAGATATGACCAGTTGGTGGGGCGTAAGGACTGGAGTTTGGGAACCCCTGCTCTAGAACTTGCTGCCATAAGGGTTTGTGATGCTGGATTCATTATACAAGTTTTAGAAGGACTTGATACTTTTCTCTTGAAACATAAGTTTTAAAAATACGCCAAAGGTACTTGATTGTGGATTTTTTCATTTTTCAATTTTTTTCCCTGTATTTGGAGTAGAAAAGGTGGGGGCAAAAATTTCTACCATCTTATGGGTTTTTTGCCCTTTCCCAAAAAAAGGGGGATTAAAAAATTTGACTTAAAAGGGACCTGTGTCTTATTTCAACCTCATCAACCTTGTATCTAAGAATACATATTGCAAAAGTTTCTTAAAAAAATTTCCCCCTTCTTAACAATCTGTTTTTTAACAAAACCCTTATCCTAGACCTCTCAGTGGCATACTCTGTTTTCTTGGAGGCTAACGAAGGATAATTATCTTTATCCAATATTTGGCTCTGTTCTTAGTATGTTATGGCTCTGATGTGGGCCATTGTAGAGGCATAAGGTGGCTTATGTCAATCATAGGTGTTCATGAAAAAAAAAACCCACACCACATGGTATAAATTTGCACTGGAATTCAACTTCATCTACAATCAGAGTTGATACTGAATGCTTGTCTACACTGGATAAACATAGGTATACTGATGTTTACCTGATGGAGGCCGTAAGAACACTCTTATAGCCTATTTTGGGGAAGTGAGGTCTCTAGCTACATTCAACTGATCCTAAGGGCATGTCCCCACTGCACGGGTTTTCGGCCGGTTTTTTAGCCGGTTTGCGGTTTTTCAGACCGCCTGAAAAACCGGCCAAAATTGAGCACAATTGTGCTCTATGGAAAACCCGTGCAGCAGTCCCCACTGCACGGGTTTTTCGTCGGGCGGTTTTGCCGCCGGCGGTCCGGCAGCAAAACATTGTTCAAGCACATTCATCCGCCCCGTGTTCGGACGGACACTGTGCTTCTCAATGTGAAGGGGGAGAAAAGCCGCCCCCCCCCTCCGCGGCCGTGGGGACGGGCGCAAAACAGGACAAATACAGGCCGGTTTGTCCTATGCCGTGGGGATGCGCCCTACAAGTGTTGACATAACCAGTTTCTATCATTACTATCTATTCTATTCTTCAAGATCCTCACCAAAAATGTTTCTTGAATAGGTCCCTTTTTGGTTTGACTCTATACCGCAAAAACATAGGTATACTGATGTTTACCTCATGGAGGCCATAAGAACACTCTTATAGCCTATTTTGGAGAAATGAGCTCCTTAGCTACATTCAACATATCCTGCAAGCATTGGCATAACCAGTTTCTATCAATACTATCTATTATATTCTTCAAGATCCTCAACAAAAAATTGTTTCTCGAATAGGTCCCTGTTTGGTTTGACACTGGTTCGACTAAACCCATGTGAAAAAATTTGGGTTCAAGATGATCCAAACCCATATTTTCTCTCTAACCCATTCCCTAACCCTAACTATAACTGTAGCCCTAACCCTACATTAGGGCAAGCCTTCATTTTCAGTGATTTTTGCCATAATCAGAAATGGGATAACCTGAATCGAATCACTTTGATTCAATTCAAATATGACATTGACCCGAATTCCAAGTGCAACACTGTTCCCTAACATCAAAGCGATCAATTCGTCTCCTGATACTCAGCTGCCTAAGTGGCAAAAATAAAGATGTCCACCATGTTCAACGTTTATCAGACCTATCAGTTTAACCCAGAGGAAGGCAAAAAAATACCCCCTCACCACCTCCAGCTAATTTTGCCCCCCTAAAAATCAAAATTGTTCCTAATACCACACAACATTTCGAAAATGCCACATCGATACATAATTTAGATTCATTCATCATTAAAGGGGTTGTCTCACTACAAGGCTTGCTGCTTTTTATGTTAAAAATCTTGCAAAAACAAGCCACTTTGCAATATATGTCCATTACCAGTGTCCTACCTATTCCTAGATATCCCCTCTTGTATGGGCTGCATCAGCACCTCAGGTCTCTATAGCTACAGACCTGTTCAATCTCTCATGATAGGCTGCCAGCACTGGTCGCTATAGCTACAGACCTGTTCAATCTCTCCTGATAGGCTGTCAGCACTGGTTGCTATAGCTACAGACCTGGCTTCTACTGCAGCCTAGTAGAAGCCAGTAAACCCACCCATGAATCCAAAATGAAACCAAGAAAACAGGACTGAGGTAAGATGAATCATTGTAGTGAGACAACCCCTTTAATATAGGTGTAGCAAAGCTAAACTTGACAGGTTGCATACCATGATGTCACGGCATAGAACATTATCTCAACTTTTTGAATGTTTTTCATTGGCTATTGTTGTGATCTAAGATCAGATAAAATGGAAAGCTGTAATCTCACTGTCAAGTTAAACTATCAAAGCCATTTTACTGCTCTACCTGTAAAGAACCCTTCCCTATATTACTGATTGGGTCATGGTTTACACATCTGCTTCACGTCAATCATAGGGAAACCTAACATGTGACCCTGAAAAACATTACTGATTGAATCATCTTTCTTCCAGCTCTTCTTCACGATTGTCCCAATTTCACCTCCCTGATGCCAATAGAGCATAAAAATACCATAACCCGAGCCCTTCTGATGTCTGGATTGATGGAAATACAATCAAATAGGATTGTTATTATTATTCACAAGAGCTATTGCCAAAGACAGCACTGTCTACGTCTCCATTTCAGCCATCAAAATCATTCAAGTAATGAAGCCATAAAGCGTTCAGGCACTAGGTAGTTTGTTTCCATAAGCCGCCTGAAAATCCATTTATCCCAATAGCAGCGGCCATTTACAGAAAATGAAAAACAAAATGGCCATGGGCCATACCTTCTTTCACATGTTACAATTAGGGGGAAAATGATTTGCACCGCTATAATGACCCATAGACAGATATGGAGGGTGATGTTTGAGGCGGGTGAGATCTTTATGATGCCATTTCGGTAACACATACATCCGCCGACAGCATCAAACAATGACTCAGTAGGTTTCTGTATAGTTTCCCATATCGAAGCTGTTTTCCCTTCCTAGGTCCTCTCCATGTCTGCTTTAATGCTAAATTCTACCTAGCAGGCATAGGGTAATGAGATCACAGCAGTCAGACAGAGTCATCTGGCTCTATTTTGCCCCGTGCGCCAATCTTCAAGCAGTTATAATTTCAGAGGGTCGGTATCACTCGCTGGATGTAATCATTTGATAAAGAAGGAACTTACAAAAGACAGGGGATGAAAGGCTTGCAGATCTGAACTGACACCATCAAGGGTTTCCAGCCAGCAGCCGGGAGGGCATTATTTATTCTGAAACAAGTTCCCGGATGCCGATGTATTCATAGGATAGAAATAATATCATAATGCAAGAAATAATACAGGACTGGACTGGAATGGGGCAGAATGTCTGGAACCCATTACATTCATCTATAGTACAGGAGAGGTATGACCGACAAAGGATACACTGCCGACCGTGGTCAGGACAGCAAAGGACTGTGCACAGAATGGAACTCAGAACCTTAGATTGTGTCATTGTCAGTTTTCATCAAATCAATGCAACTTGTATGTAGCAAATGATGTAGAAAAAATGGAATTACCCTGTTTCCCCGAAAATAAGACATCCCCCGAAAATAAGACATCCCCCGAAAATAAGACATCTCCTGAAAATAAGACATCCCCCGAAAATAAGACATCTCCTGAAAATAAGACATCTCCTGAAAATAAGACATCTCCCGAAAATAAGACATCTCCCGAAAATAAGACATCTCCCGAAAATAAGACATACCCCAAAATTAAGACATCCCCCGAAAATAAGACATCGTGCATTTTGTTTGATGCAATTCAGAGTTTGGCTGCTTCTGCTGATGTTAGTGATGACATCTCTACAGTATATTACTACATGTGGATTTTTGTTCAACTGTAAATGAGAATTATTGTTCATGGAAAAATACGAAATCCCCAAAATATAAGTCTTAGCTCATCTTTAGGAGCAAAAAATAATATAAGACACTGTCTTATTTTCGGGGAAACAGGGTATGTGATCCGTCTAGAGTGAAAGAAACTTTAAGGCGATGATTCAAGAAAATGATCAATTTGAAAAGTTGTTACGTATGTGTTGTGGTGTGCTACTGTGAGTGAGTACACACAAAGGAATAGGAGATGTGCACTGACTGTACACAAATACAGACACTGATGTATACAGTCAAATGTACTTATGGGAATACTCAGACACACATATACACCGACAGTGATATATAGACACATACATACATGTACATACACAGATACACATAAAAACATATTGTACACAAATACACATACCTACACATGCAGAGATAGTTACACATATAGACACACACAGGAACAGATATACTTACATACACAGATACACACATACTGCACATATAGACATATTGTACACAAATACACATACATACAAATGCAGAGATAGTTACACATATAGACACACACAGGAACAGATATACTTACATACACAGATACAAACATGTACAAATACACATATATACACCCATACATACTGCGCATATAGACATATTGTACACAAATACACATACATACACATGCAGAGAGTGTTACACATATAGATACACACATATACATGTACATACACAGATACACATAGAATCATATTGTACACAAATACACATACATGCAGAGAGATAGTTACACATATAGACATACACATGTACAGATATACTTACATACAGATATGCACATTTACACATATATATATATATTTATATATATATATATATATATATATATATATATATACACACACATAAACACATACATACTGCACATATAGACATATTGTGCACAAACACATGTATACTCAGACATGCATGCATACACATGAACATAGTTACATATATAGACTAAAGCTCACATATACAGATACAGATACAGAAACACATATGATATAAACATACTATACACATACATACACGTACACCGACAGTGACATAGACACATACACATATAAACATATTGTACACAAATATACATGTATATACATGTAGAGATAGTTACACATATAGACACACACGTACAGATATAGTTACATACACAGATACACATACATGTACAAATACACATATATACACAGATGCATACTGCACATATAGACATACTGTACAAAAATACGCATACATACACAGACTTACTTACATATGCACAGACATAGTTACATGTATAGACTAAAGTTCACATGTACAGATACACACATGATATAAACATACCATACACATACATACATACATATGCACCGACAGTGACATATATAGACACACATACATACATTCTGCACATATAGACATTGTACACAAACACACATACAGACACAGACGTACATATAAATACACACACATGTACAGATACACACAATATAGACATACCGTTCATATAGATACATGCTGCACATACAAAAATATTGTACATAAACTGACATACTGATACACAGTTACATATACAGAAACAAACATATGTAGAGACACACATACATACATAGATACATATGGTCCCAAGCACATAGGGACAAATACAAACACACATACATACACATCAACAGACACCGTTACATATACAGACACACACACACGTACAGACACAAGTATATATACAGTTACACAGAAACATACAGTCTGTTGCACATATGGACATACACAGAAAAACATGAATACACATATACAGAGAGTGACATATACAGACACACACATGTAGATACAAGTCCATGTACTGATACACAGAGACCTATTTAGTCCCGTGCACATATGGACATACAAAAACACACACATACATACACAGTGACACACATACAGACACACACATCATATAGACACGCAATAAACATACAAATATACATACTGCAGTTATAGACATACTTTATAGACACATGTACACCCACAGATATATATGCATGCATAAATATACTGTACAAAGTCACATACATAGACATGCAAAAACACGGTAACATATACTGGCACATGTATAACACCATGTCTGAAGAAAAGAGCTAGTACTCGCGAAAGCTAACCAGTTAGCCTCTAAAAGGTATCGCCTGATTTCTTCACTCTTCTACTACTTTCTATGGCTAACATGGTACAACAATATACTGCATGTAGATACACAGATATACACACAGGCGTTCACATTCTCATGCACATACTTACATTCACCTAAAACATACATACACATGTATAGACCTACTTACATAGATAAACACAGTCATATAACATCCAATGCACAAAGGAACATACAAAGATACACACACACTTATGTGTACACACGTGCACACTTGTACAAACACACACACATACACAGACATATTCATTCCCATGCACATACGAACATACACAGACACACACATGCACAGATATACTTACATACACAGACATATACATACATAGACATAAAATACAAAAACACACGGGCATACACATACAAACATACATATAAGGACACACACACATACACAACGACATATTCAGTCCCATGCACATACGAACATACACAGACACACACATGCACAGATATACTTACATACACAGACATATACATACATAGACATAAAATACAAATACACATGGGCATACACATACAAACATGCATATAAGGACACACATACATACACAACGACATATTCAGTCCCATGCACATACAAACATACACAGACACACACATGCACAGATATACTTACATACACAGACATATACATACATAGACATACAATACAAATACACATGGGCATACACATACAAACATGCATATAAGGACACACATACATACACGACGACATATTCAGTCCCACGCACATACGAACATACACAGACACACACATGCACAGCCAGACATATATATATACATAGACATACACACAATACAAATACACATGCATATAAGGACATGCACACATGGCAATGCATACACACATAGACACACACACTCACAGACACCATTCCTGTCTACTTATAATTACAGCAGTAACAACAAAGGATCTAGGAGTGTGGAGAAATATCCACTCTGGCACTTGGTACAACAAAGATAAAAAGATTGCCACATTTAATTATGTGTTTGTTGAAAACAAAGATTGGAATTGTCCAGATGATAAAGAAGAAAGACAGAAAAGCTATTGATGATGTTGGTAAAGACAAAACAAGCAAGCGGGTCCTTCACAAAATCAAGTCTAACTTTACCCAAATGCAAAAGACTAGACTGAAGCTGGTTTATTTTGGACCTAGTAGACTATGACTACACTGCAACTTTTGCTGTTTTACATTAACATTGCAAAATCTTCTAAATCCCAACTAATGATAGAGAATGCGGTCACGCTGCAGCTTGCGAGTGAATGCTACGGTGTCACAACAGTTGCAAAGATCCCAACTTGCTGCACTTCAGTGGGACCATATTCACTATCATTAGCTGCAACTGTAGCAGAGGAACATTGCATTTTCATATCTGCCATGCAGAACTCGCCTATGGCTACTATTCAGATGTAGTTGTTGAATGGATGGATGATAATTGGTAGAAATATATTATGAAAAGACTGAGACTTCTTCTAATAGATTGTAAGCTCTTGGGAGCAGGGCCCTCATACCTCGTGTCTGATCTGTAAGTAGCTTTTTACTGTGTAACGTTTGTTCTCCTTGTCTGTACTCATACCCTCTAAATTGTAAAGTGCTGCGGAATATGTTGGCGCTTAATAAAGATTATTATCATTTGAATCCATTCTTGGTTTTGGCTTTAAAAACTGCATCTAAAAAGCTGAATGTAGCCTTAAAAGAAGATTTCATTTCATAAGAAGAGACACTTATGTCGGGGAAAGTTACAACCAATGATGTCCAAAATCATGGATGTAAATTGAGAATCCTAAATGCTTAAAGAGAAGTTAAGGTTTTCTGAAGGAAGACTATTTATATGGCCATCAGTCAAATCTATCTACGTATCTATCTATTTACGTATCTATCTATTTACGTATCTACCTATCTATCTATCTATCTATCTATCTATCTATCTATCTATCTATCTATCTATCTATCTATCTATCTACGTATCTATCTATCTATATATATAAATCTATCTATCTATATATCTATGTACGTATCTATCTATCTATGTATCTATCTACGTATCTATCTATCTATATATAAATCTATCTATCTATATATCTATGTACGTATCTATCTATCTATCTATCTATCTATCTATCTATCTATCTATCTACGTATCTATCTACGTATCTATCTATCTATCTATCTATCTATCTATCTAAGTATCTATCTACATATCTATCTATCTATCTATCTACGTATCTATCTATCTGTCTACGGTATATATCTACGGTATCTATCTATCTACTATCTCATATCTATCTATCTATCTACGTATCTATCTACGTATCTATCTATCTACGTATCTATCTATCTGTCTACGGTATATATCTACGGTATCTATCTATCCATCTATCTATCTATCTATCTATCTATCTATCCATCTATGAAGTGGGCAGAAAATGATAAAAAATATAATATATATTTTCTAGCGCCGTAAAAGACAGCAGCCAATGTTTCAACAATGTGAAATCCAATTTTGAAATGTAATATGAGGATCCACAGCCAGGCATTGAAGCACTGTCTGCTTTATGGTTAAACATTAAGTCTGGGTGCATGGCTACATTCCAGACAGTCTGAACCTCTACGGATCACTCTGTCGGCATTCAGGTGTCTCCAACATAGTGGGTGATGGAAGGGGGTGGGGGAAGGCAGACGGTAACACTAAACAGACAAAGAAAAGAGGAGGGAGCTGTAATATATGGATTTAAGTAATCATTCTCTTTTTCAAGTCAGTCCTAATATAAGGCAATCTCATTGCAATGATGCACCTCAATGGGCATATAATGATATACTTGATTGTTATGCACTTATATATTTCTACACATATCTATAATTCCCATATCAAATAGCAAGCGTAACTGTCCCAAATTCTGCGTATTCCATCCCACATTATCTCTTGTCCGCAGGTCTTACAATTTCCATCATTGCTTAATGCAACCACTCCCTATATTACATCATGTTCTGAATAGATTGGCTTGAAGCCCTTCTAAGGTATAAAACAACATTATACAGTGAGTAAAACAATCTTAATATTCCTCTCACATCTGTGCTACAATAAGTGTGTTAACTTGACACCAGAAATATTTTGCCCTGATTCAGGACAAACATGGTCTGGGATTGTAAAATCCTACATAACATAATACTTTCATAAAAAGAATGCAATGTGACTAACCACAGGCAACCGAAACCAGGAGTAACCAAAAATTAAGTCTACAACTCCCTATGGAAATCAATTGTCACTTTATATGCCATTTCATATTCTCACTTCAATTCTCAATCTGTCACGGAATTTAGAAGAGATCATTTATGGGTTATTTGCTTGTTAAAAAAAATTACAGATTGAGCTTTACTTTTAGAGTTCTTGCTGCATCACTTCTATTTTGTTAACAGTATTGTTTTTAATATTTATTTAAAATATTATCTAAATATATAATATTTGTAAGAGAAATAAGTAAATATTTCTAGTGGAGTCACAAAGTCATTGTTGCTGTACCACACACTCAACCAACTTATATCACAATGTATCAAAATGTATTAGAATAGCAATTTGTATTGCTATCTATGAAACTGTAGCACAATGGATCAAATTGTATCACAATATAGCTCATTGCATCACAATGTGTTACAGTGTATAACAATGTTTCACAATAAACGGTGATGTATCACAATGTAATGCAGTGTTTCCCAACATATCACAATGTATTGCAATGTATCACAATAGAGTGTATCACAATATTTCACAATGTATCACAATAAACTGCAATGTATCACAAGGTAATGTAGTGTTTTACAACATATAACAATGTATTACAATGTATCATAATACACTACAATGCATCACACTGTAATGCAGTGTATCGCAACATATTACAATGTATCACAATAGAGTGTATCAATATATCACAATGTATCACAATAAACTGCAATGTTTCACACTGTAATGCAGTGTATTGCAACATATTACAATGTATCACAATAGAGTGTATCACAATGTATCACAATAAACTGCAATGTATCACAATGTAATGCAATGTATAACAACATATCACAATGTATTACAATGTAACACAATAGTGTATCACAATATATCACAATAAACTGCAATATATCACAATGTAATGCAGTGTATTGCAACATATTACAATGTATCACAATCGAGTGTATCACAATCTATCACAATGTATCACAATGCAGTATATCACAATGTATTACAGTGTATCACAATATATTACAGTATATCACAATGTATCACAGTGTTTCACAATGTATCACACTATACTCCTCTGGGTTGACAACTACTCACAAGTATTCAATTTTATTTTGTATAAAAGCAAAACACTAAAAAAAAGTGCAAAAATACAACATCCTTTTTCTATATCATGAAATCATTAGCAAATATTGTAAGTGTAATGTATAAAGTAGACACACAAGACTGGAACATACAGACTATAAACCTTGGCGGGCAGGGTCCTTTCTCTCTCTCTAATACTTTGTTAGTTATTTAGCTACATTTTTGTATTTTTGTCAGTCTTATGTATCCAAACCCCTTTTGTTTGCACGGCGCCCTGGAATTAATAGTGCTTTACAATAAATAATACTATTAATGACATAGTTACATGTCACTATGTAAGACATTGTATGCTTACTTGATATTGTTGCAGTCTTTCAACCTACTGCTGCCAATATACATAGTAGTAACACGGAAAAGTAAGAGTAATGAATTTTGAGATTATACTCTAGAAATGGAAACCCAATGGTGAAATTGTATCTCTCTGCCTTCCAGGCCCACCTGCTAGGGAATGAGTCAATGAAACACTGTTTCATTGATATTATCCTGATGTCAGTGGATTACTCTCCTGGAAAGAGCGCAGCCCTGATTTTACGTTTTCATTCATATTAAGATAGCTCTTTGCAAATATATAGTATATACAGAAGTATTGTGGATCAGTAGCAGAATTAAAGGGGTGTACTTACAGGTTATTCTGTCCATATGGGATGGCACAGGCATTCCAGCATTTAAGAAAAGACCAGGGTCTAGAGGAGACTGAGATTGTGCATCTCTGAGAACTGCAGACCTTACATGAACTGGAGATTTTTTTTTCTGTCTTCTGAAAAGGCAGCAGCAGGAGAGGAGGGGTGGATATTAGCACATGACACACACCAGGCCTGAACATTGGCTGCACTTACAGACATAAAGCCAGCAGGATTGGCCAAGTTAGAAACTCTGTGCCTCAGGGGATCCTCCTATTAAAGATTTTTTTTTTTTTTGCTATGTGTTGAAGAATGACTGGAGGAATTTTCTCATTGTAAGTTCCACTTGGCTTACAAAATCACAACAGTTTAATGTCGGTTCTGAAAGAAAAAGGGGAAAAAAGAAGGCTTCAAATTTGGTGCCCCATCACAAAAGGCGCTCTTTTTAAAAATTAAAAGCCCAATGAAACTCTCCTTTTTATCCCTACAATGTTGTTGTAAGCAGCACCACCCTATAGTAGTCCACAAGCACCATAAACCTGCTTCCCTTCTCCATAAACTTGTCACAGCAGTTGTCTGCCGGCTGATTTACAGCACAGGAAACAATAATAGTCATGGGTTTTCTTGAGATTTGTTGGAGCAATTTCCCATTGAAACACTGTCCATGTTGGACCTCTTTTTCATTGCAATGTTTAAAAAAACCCTTTTTCCAAAGGGATTTGGAACCGTGACAAATAGTTTTGACCTATGTGTTTACTTGTTAGTGCTTTGGTTTTAGTGTCGTCAAAGCAAAGTGCATGAATCTCAATTTTAAACCCCGGGGGTTAGTTTCTACATATAATGTACGGGGAAAATGAATTGATACAGCGCCCTTAGGGCTTGTCCCCACGGACGGTTTGCGCGGGTTTTTTCAATGGTTTTGGGTTTTTAAAAAATTTTTTTTTTTTTTTTTTTTTTTTTTTTTTTTTTTTTTTTTGGGGGGTTCCTGTGCACGGCCCGAAAAAGTGCAAATACCGGGCGGTAAACCAAAAGGGATTTGTCCTTTGGGCCCTGGGGGGTGGCTTAGGGGACTTGGCATGGGTTCTTGGGAAATTTTTCAAATGGTTTGCCGATAGGTGTAACTTTAGGGGGGGTTAAAGGGGGACTGGCCCCCCACTTTTTTTTGGCCCTTCAATAAAAAATAATCCTATGGAAAGATAGAATACGGGAAGTGAGCAAAGCGCATAGCCGCCCCGTTATAACCTTGTTAAAAAAACCTTTAAGGTTTCAGGAAGTTGGGGGTATTTTGGGGGGTTTTATGCTGGCTGCCCCGAATGATTTACATTATACCCCGATACATTAAGCCCTTTTTTTAAACGGTCGTTTAATGCACTGGGTTTTTTTCAAGTTTTTCAGCGCTTTTCGTCAGCGCCACACAGAATTTTCGAGGGGTTTTTTTGCATAAAACACTAAGGGGTAGGAGGGGAATCTGCCTCAGGGGGTTTGGGTTGTTTGCCCTTGGAAATTTGCCTTTGTAACGCCGAATTTTTTTTAACAAGCAATGAACTGTCAATGCCCAAAAAAAAAGTATGTGACTCGTTTTGGGGTTTCTTGTCTAATGTAGTTAGTCTCGGGGTACAGTTTGGGAAATTTTTGTAATCCCGGGGTATGGTGTAATATAATCTCTGGGGTCAGTGTGTAAAATTTGTAATTCTGGGGGGTGGGTAATATAATTTGTTGTACTGTGTAATGTAGTAACCGGGTATGGTGTAAATAATCTTGTTGTAAGTGTGTAATGTAGTAATCCCCGGGGGTTTTGGGGTAATATAACTTGTTGTACAGTGTGTAAATTAGTAAACCCGGGGTATGGTGTAAAAATCTCTGTTGTACATGTTTAAAGTAGTAATCCTTGGGTATTTTTTAATGTTTAAACCTGGGGTACAGTAAGTAATGTAACTCTAGGGGGATGGGGTAAAATTTAAACTTTTTTTGACAGTATGTTTATTTTTGGGGGGAAGGTGGATAATGCAGAAAAATTTTTGGGTACGGTAAAAAAATAATCTTGGGTTTCAGTGGGGAATTTTTAATTTGGTTTTATGGTGTGTAATGTATAATATCTGGAGTATGGTATAATGCAATCCCGGTTTGGTATGTAATGAAACTTGGGGTACGGGTAATTTCAAACTTGGGAGTCAGTAGTAATGTATTATTTCTAGGGTTCAGTGTGTAATCAATAAATTTTTGGGGACAAGGAAATTTTTTTTTTTGAGTACAAAGTGCAATTCATTTTGGGGCGTTATTTGTGTCCCTTTCAGTGGCCACACTGTGTATTATAATGAATATGTAGGGTGCAGTGAGTGATGTCATTTCTGCTGTTATGTACGCATTTATAATAATTTTGGGGTACAGTATGTGACATAGTGATTCTAGGGGTACAGTGATATTGTGTTATTTTAATTTTCTCATTCTGTTGTGTGTATAACAATTAATGGAGTAGTGATGGGGGGTGGAAGGGGTTAAGCAAAATTTGCTGCATTGCACATGGTTTTTTATTTCCAATCTTGAGGGGGCATTTTTTTAGGGGGCTGGTTCGGTTTCATTGCCAGGGCTGCTTTTTAGTCCCAGTCCTTCCCTGAACTCTAGTAACTAGAGAGCCACTCATAACCTTACAGATTGCACCAAAAGTGTTTGCCATAAGCAGGGCCGTTCCTAGGCTCAATTTCACTCTCCATCAACCAATCTAAAATTATAGAGGAAGCTTTACCACTATGTTTCATATAAATTTACTAGATAATAGTCATACAGTTACCTAATAACACTGCTACACCAACTGAATCCCAAGACCCACTAAGACAAATATCACCAGCACTCAGTGACTGAATAATACTACACTCCATGACCCACTTATCGCCACAACAGTGACCAAATACAGCAACACAGGACCACATATACCCAATAGTGGGAATGTATATTACAAAATGTCCATTACTGAATTGCTAACCATTATTACTTCAACCAATATTACAGAATAAAGTGGTGGTTACCCGCTGAACCGGCTCTGACACTTTGTAAATGGTTTTAGTAAAGTTATATATTGTGACTCACAGGAGACGTCATCTGAAGAGTTGAGAGTTTTTCTCTTTTCTTCTACTTCTTCTCACATCTGTCCCAGACGCATGAAGACTACTCCAGATCTTTCACTGTAAAATTTACAACAAATTTCTTAAGGACTCTCACTTTATCAGCAATTTTCCAACTATTCCTATCTCTTTACTAACTTCACCATCTATAGCATCATCTATATGTCAGCCATTATTAGCCCTGTGCCATGTAGTAGCCCCCTATAGCCAGGTAGTAGCCCCCTGTAGCCAGTGATGCGCACTGTAGCCAGTAGAAGCCCCCTGTAGCCAGTAGATGCCCCCTGTAGCCCATTGATGCCCCCTCTAGCCAGTAGATGCCCCTTGTAGCCAGTTGTTGCCCCCTTTGTAGCCAGTAGACTGCCCCATGTAGCAGGTTGATGCCCCCTGTTGCCAGTAGATGATGCCTGTTATAAGTAGATGCCTGTAGCGCTATGTGATGCCCTGTAGCCTGTAGTTGCATCTGTAGGCCAGTGTGCCCCGGTATCCCATAGATGCCCTCTGTAGCCTGTTATGCCCCCAACCCCTTCTAGCCAGTGATATGACCCCCTTTAGCAAGTGATGCCCCCTGTAGACAGATGATTGTCCACCATTGTAGCAGTGTGCCCCCCTTGTAGCCAGTGTGCTCCCATGTAAAGCCAGTGTTGCCCCCCCCTTGGTATGCAGTGTGCCCCCTTGTAGCCAGTGTGCCCCCTTGTTAGCCAGATGCCCCATTGTGAGCCAGGGTGCCACCTTGTAGCCTGTGTGCCCCATTGTAGCCAGTGTGCCCCCCTGTAGACAGTGTGCCACCATGTAGCCCCAGGATGCCCCCTGTAGCCAGTGTTCCCCCCTTGTAGCCAGTGTGCCCCAACTTGTAGCCAGTGTGCCCTGTTGCCAGTGTGCCCCCATTGTAGCCAGGGTGCCCCCATTGTAGCCAGGATGCCCCCCTTAATGCCAGTGCTGCCCCCCCTTGTATGCCAGTGATTGCCCCCTATTGTAGCCAGGGTGCCCTATTGTAGCCGGATGCCCCCTGTAGCCAGGATGCCCAATTGTAGCCTGGATGCCCTCTTGTAGCCAGTGTGCCCTATCATTGTAGACAGGTGCCCCCATTGTAGCCGTGATTGGCCCCATTCGTAGCCAGGATGCCCCCTTGTAGCAGTGTTGCCCCCCTTGTAGCCAGTGTGCCCCCCTTGATGCCAGTGTTGCCCCCCTTTAGCCCAGTGTAGCCCACCTTGTGCCAGTGTTGCCCCCTTGTAGCCGTGATGCCCCTGTCAGTAATTATAAAATAACAAAATATTACTCACCTGGGTCCGCGCGTCCCGGCCGGAGGCTGCTCAGCGGGTGGGGAAACTGCTGAGTGGTGTAAGCGGTGTGACGTCATCACGCTGCTTACGCTGCACGGCAGCTCCCAGGGATCTCCTCGGCGCAGATGCTGTCAGACGAGTATGATCGAGCGTCGCAGGGGAGCGGTGAGAGTGTCACCCCCAGCGACGCTGTTACAGGGAGTGTTAGGACGGAACGATCCGTCCCGCCTCCTCCCTGTACGGCCAGTGCTGGCTCTGCGCGACTGTTGTTAATCACGCCGCGCAGAGTCAGGGGCGCTACCTCCGGGCGGGCAAGGCGGCCGCGGCGCCTCCTCGGGTGAGCGGAGCTCGGGCGCCCCGTGGCGACCGCCCGCCCTGCCTGCCCCTAGGAACGGCCCTGGCCATAAGGGACTCCGCCCAGTACTGTCTGGGGAGCTCACAGTGCTTCACTCAGGACCTCTAGCTGGGTTAGAGGGGGCGCTTCACTGCAGTGGAGTGGAGGGGAAGTGAAAGGGTAGGTAGTGATATGAGGGATAGGAAGATAGGGGATGAGAGGGAAATTTAGTGCCCCCCCACATTTTGAATACCATAGTTACTATGTTATCTTTTTTTTTTTTTTTAGCCCCTGGGTTTGCATATCTGAGAAAGAGACCATCCCCAGAGACTTTAATAGAAAATTCATCCAGACCGTCCGTTGGCGGTCCGAAAAACTTAGAGCATGCACAAACTCCCTTCCGGTTTTCTGGCAGAAGGTGTGCAATTCATTGCTTATGAGGGATGGGAGAATCTACAGACAGCGGCCAGAACCGTCCCCCAAAACCATGCCAAAGATGATAAGATACCAACTGGATTCTTAAACAGAATCCAATCAGCATTTTATATATGCCATGTGGCCATACCCTTATATTCCTTAGCTCTGTTCAGATTGTCATCATTCACCCTGGTCCCTGGCTCCACCAGGGCTCAAAGTCTCAGGCCTGGTTTACACTTGAGCAACATAGAGACCTACTGAGTTACCGTGCTGCCGACTAAGGGGTAATCTCACGATTCTGTTTCACAGAGCCTGCGCCTGACAGCCAGCTTCAAGCTCCTGCTTTCTGTTTAGGTTGTGGGAGGTTCTACAGCAATGATTGACATTTCTGCTCTATTATTTCTAGTTGAGCCTTTTAGAAAGACATTGGGAATGGAGGGGTCTAAACAGAAGGGCAGAAGACCACAGAGCTCTGAAGGGTTAATGTTTGTCAGTAAGAAAGATAAACAAGCTCCAATACTGCTGATAAGACACGGCATGGAGTGATGTTAGAGCAGAGAGAAGTGCTCGGTAACTTAGGGAAGCTTGTGTACACAAGCAGGAGATAACAACTGCTCTAACTCTGAAATAAAGCAAAGTCAGAACAGCAATGTAATTTGTAATAGTCTTTATTTATCTTTGCCTACATGTTTAAAGCTACTCACTGGAATTGGAAAACCCCCTTACCATGTCAGCGTGGTGGGAACAAGTTATTATTGTGTACAAAGGAGACAGAGAGCTAAACTCTTCTACATCTGTACAGTACCTGAGCCATCTTAACAGCATTATAGGCCCCTGGGCAGAGCACTGCAGTGGGCCCTGTCCAAATACATGACATCACACTAGGTCATACCTCTAACCACCTCCAAACACACCCATATTATCACGCCACTTATGTCTGGGCACCGACAGCCTGCAGCCTACTGGACTGATTGGCAGGGCAGGGTGCAAAGCTCCCTTCTCGCCATAGTTTTTATTTGTTTGCACATCCTAAAAACACATAAACAATAAAATAAGCAAAGCCAGCCATGGAATACTGGGTATTATTATTATTTATTTTTGAGCGCCCTTGGTTCCAGGGCGCTGTACATTCGGGTTTCGACATAACCATAGGTCAAACAAGTAGAAAGGTGACAAGTTAATAACTAACAACTGATACAGAAGGAGAGAGGTCCCTGCCCGTGAGGGCTTACATGTTTCTTGCATTCCTGGGACAAGCATGCCCCACCTGGGGCCCCTAAATTGTGGGGCCCCCGGGCAACTGCCTAGTGTGCCCAAAGGAAAATATGGCCCTGTACAGTACACATGTGTAGCAAAGCTAAACTTGACAGATAACACTCCACGATATCACAGCACAGGAAGGTGTCTCATCTTTTCCAATGCTTTCAGGGGCTTTTGTTTTGAGAATAGAGCAGATAACAGCCCTGATATTGCAGTCAAGTTAAACTCTGCTACATCCGTAACTAAACTTTTTTGCCTTGCAACCGAGGTCCAGCAAACATGTCCTCTCATGTCTATCAGGATTGTAGTCGCTCGACATATACATGTCAGTCTTGTTGAGTTAGCATTGCTTCTATCATACATGCAACTTCTCCGTTTTTGGGGGGGGGGGGGGTCCCGCTATTTGGGGTCCCCTGCGCATCCCGGGGGAGATAGTTGGCATTTCCTCCTCGCCGCAGAAGGCAGGCGGGGGCTCTTTAAATGGCCGCAGCGACAGTAGTAGCGAATAGTGCGCTACTATGGGCGGCGCCGGGCCGCTCCTTCAGGCGGGTGAAGCGGGCGCTGAGCCCGCTTCACCCGCCGGAAGTCTCGCGGTGGCAGTGAGGTGGGCAGGAGGGAATCGCCACTCCTCCCCCTGTATGTCCGGCGCCGGTGTGTGCGCCGATTACATACAGGTCAGCGGCGCAGGGGTAGTGTCGCGCGGCTGCAGGGGAGTGACGCGCGGCTGCTCTCACTTCCCCCTTCGCCGCTGTGGAGGTTAGTTACGACGCGGAAGGTGCTGCAGGATCGCTGGATGATGGTAAGTGGTTTTTTATTATTTTATTTTTATTAGCTATATGGGGGCTCTGTGGCACATTGGGGGCATCTACCTGTGCTACATTGGGTGGCACTACCTGGCAAAAATGGGGCACTTACCTGGCAGCAGAGGGGACAATCTTACCTGGCAACAGAGTGGGTATATACCTGGCATAACGAGGGGGCTTCTACTTGCAACTGAGGGGGCACTACCTGGCAACTGAGGGGGCAATCTACCTGGCAACAGAGGGGGCACTACTGGACAAAGGGGGCACTACCTGGCAACAGAGGGGGCATATACCTTGCAATAGAGGTGGGCATCTTACCTGGCATCAATGGGGGCACTACCTGGCAAAAATGGGGGCAATACCTGGAACAGAGGGGGCACTACCTGGCAAACAATGGGGGCACTACCTGGCTAACAATGGGGTCACCTATTCCCTGGCAACTAAGGGGGGCACCTACCTAAGCTAACAAGGGGGGCACCTAGCTGACTAACATAGGGGGGCAACTACCTGGATACAGGAGGGGGCTTCTTTACTTGGCTACAAGGGGATTCTTACCTGCCTGTAAGGGGCTCTACATGCTTTTGGGGGGGTTAATACCTTGGCTATAAGGGCATCTACCTGGCTTCTTCCAATGACGTATGCAGTAGGTGGTGTGGGTGTGGCTTTTTTAGGGGCGTGGACATACCTCAAGATGGCGTGTCCTTGCAAATTTTTGCTGCGCGCGCCGCCCACTAAAATCTTCTGCTTTTTCATTTTCAAAAGTTGGCAACTATGTCTTTACTGTCCTTACTTGACACCATTAGGGTTCAGCTAGACAACTACACGTTTCCAGCGTTCACGCCTGTTGGACCTTTTCATGTTTCATAAATTTTAAATACCGCTGTTTCACAGGGGATTTTATTATTTTTCTTAGGTTTATCTATTCACCCTGTCACTTATAAGTCTCAAGTTCGCTTAAAGGGAATGTATTATCAAAAAAAATTACTAATTGTTTAAGTCCCATTTTTATGTGAAACACACTTTTTAGGAACTTTTGGTTGTTTTTTTTTATTTTTATATCACTTTCAACATTTTTTAATAACTATTTAGTCTTACAGTTTTACCTTTGGCCACTAGGCCTTTTTTGCACTACTTTAACAGCAGTCAGAGAGATGCTTTACAGTAGCTTCATGCTCTAGTGACTTAGGACCTGACTCAGTCGCACATTGAACTTCTATAAGAGAGTTTTTAGGCACGGTTATGACCTGGGAAGAATTCACTGTGCTGGGAGGTTGAAAAGGGTGAACGGTGACTTTCTCCTCTTGTGACTGGTGGATACTGTGTTTTCTATTCACACTGGTGTCTCTTTCAGTTTGACCCTATTTGTGCTGATAATGAACAGACAACTGAGAATCTTTCTGTACAGAACAGGAAGTGTCAGGACAATTATATAGCTTAGTGCGCCAAAAGTGTAATCTGCAGGGACTTAAGGGAATATTAAAAAAATATTGATAGGGATATGGAACATTTAAAAAAAAATATAACCAAAAATTCTTAAAAAAATGAGTTACACAATAAGTCATTTTTGAGAACACATTCCCTTTAAACCTCTAACAGGAATAGACACACATTTGTAGACGGCTGCTAAAAGGGACATTTTTCTTTTCACATATTGACAAGCAGTATGTGACTATTACATGGAGTTGTATTTTTAGTTGGGTGGTTGGTTTTTTTTAATCATTTTTTAAAGTTCCCCTATCTAAATTACTCTCCCTGACTTCCCTTCTGTGAGCACAGCATTGGGTCCAAGCTCTGATACAATAATGCACCCCTAATATATTAGTCCCCAAAAGATCAACCTCATTTGGAGCGGACCTTAGAACCAATCACCAGATATCCTATTAAAGCCTGCATGTGCAGTGACTACTTTAAAGTGGACTTACACAAGTTCTTAAAAGTAGACATACGCATGTCCTTTATTGAGTAGAAGTTGGATTAAAAGGGGTTGTATAATACAAGGATTGCCTTTTATGTCTTAAAGATCTTGTAAAAACATGTCACTTTGCAATATGTGTCCATTATCAGGTGTTCCGTCCTATTCCTTGATTTTCCCCTCTTGTTTGGGCTGCATCAGCTCTCTCTTAGGTCGCTATAACTACGACTGTGTTGATCTTCTGATTGGCTGCCAGCACTGGTCGCTATAGCTACAAGACCTGTGTTGATCTCTCCTGATAGGCTGCCAGCCATGGTAGGCTATTGCTACAGGTCCTGTGTTGTGTCTATCCTGATAGGCTGCCAGCTTGGGTTGCTATCAGATACAGACTTTGGTTGATGCTCTCTGATAGCTGCCAGCATGGATGCTATAGCTTCTGACCTGTGTCCTCAGAAACTCCTCGACTGCAGTCAGTAGAGCCAGTAAACACTGAAAATATAACATACATAATCAGGACTGAGGTAAGATGATTCGATGTAGTGAGACAACCCTTTAGAAGGAGCTCTTTGACTGACTGCTTTTACTGTCATGAGGGAAAATCTTGTAAAACAATCAGACCCATAGGACCACTCAGAGCTTTAAGTGACCAATCAGAGATCATTGCAACCAAATCAGAGCCCTGAGCAACTCTACAGAGACCTTAGTGACCAATCATGAGCTCATAGCCACCAATCAGTGTTATAGCGTCCAATCAGAGCCAATAGCGGACCAATCAGAGCTCATGCCTACAATCAGAGCCCGGCTTTTATTTCATATACTGCACTGGAAATTAATGTCTGAGTCTGCATTGGTTGCTTATGTGCACTGATTGGGTTGCTATGGGCTATGAATTGGTTGCTATGGGCTCTGATGGTTGCTTTGAGCTCTGCTTTGTGCGGGTATGTCCCGCTGATTTGGTGTGCTATGAGCTCGTTTGGTATTATGGGGCTCTGATTGGTTGTTATGGGCAACAAAGACAGACTTACTGCTAGAAAGTTTTCATCCATAAGGCCCATAGTCCACCAAATAGAGCAATATTTACTGGAAAAGAGGACTAATATATAACACAACTTTTACTCAATAACTCTAAAAAACATACACAAAGATAGCCGGTATACATATAAAATATACAGATACTAGAAACAAATACATACTAAGAGGAAGGAGGGATTAATCTCTGTTAACCCACTATGCTATGCCTTTCCTGGCCAAAAGCAGGGTAATCGCCCCAATAAGGGCGGCCCCACAATGGAACCTATGCCCTGGCAATCCCTGCAATGACCCTGCGTCACTCTCAATGCTTTTATGTCCCCAATGTAGGCAAACTCATCAAGGGAGTCTGAAAACATAAGTCACAGGGTAATAAAGAGAAGGGATCTAACCACAGATAGAGCAACAGGGGTCACAAACATAGATAATTAAAGCAGTACTGTGGGACCCAGGAGAGACCCAGCCACAGATACGGGCAACAGTGGTCACCAAGACAAATAATAATAGCAGTACTAGTGGCTTCGGTCAAGTACTCTGAAATCAGCAATGCTGAACCCATAGTACACCATTCTTGACATTTACAGGGATTGCTAGGGCATCAGTTCCACTACATCCTTCTTCCCCTATATATGTGCTGTATTTATATCTAGTAGCGGTATATTTTATATGTATACCGGCCATCTTTGGGTATGCTTTTTACTGAGCTTTGAAGTAAAGGTCAAGTTTTATATATTAGTTTATCATTCCTGTGATGATGTGAAGGATTTACAATTCTGCACCACAGGTTAATTTCTGCACAGAAATGTTCAGCTGCACAGCGAAAGATCGCCGTGCACAAAAATCTGTATGGAAAAAGTGCACGTTGCACTTTTGGTGCGTTTTTTTTTTTTTTACTGTACTGCACTGCAATTAAATTCCTTTATTACCAGCAAGCTTGTTTCAGTTATCTAAATGGTTTGGAAAGTTGTTACGAGTGAGTAATCAATTATTGTATTTGAAATCTAAACACAGTGATTGATTACTCACCTGTAAGGCTGCTTTCACACAGCGCAGTTTTAACTGCACTGCACGTAAACTGTCTTCATGACCAGCAAACTTCTTTCAGTTGTCTAAATTGTTCGGAAAGGTGTTTCAAGTAGTTATCATGACTATGTTTGATGTCTTGTGGATTACAGACACACTCAATTGATACTCACTTTCCAAACCCAGTTAGGGAAGTGAATGAAGTGCTGGTGGGATAATAGGCAGTTTAATTGGAGTGCAGTTAAAACTGCACCAAAACTGCGCTGTGTGAAAGCACCCTAACACCTTTCCAAACAATCCACCAATGCGTCATTGACTCTTGGTCTGAAAATGTTCCTTCATTTGTCCCCAGAAGATATCAGTGGGGCTGATTGAAACTTGTTGGGACGGGACCGGAGGGATTTGTAGGGTCTGTTTTTGAGCAGGGTAAGGTTCCTGACAGAGATGCCCTTATTGGGGCAACTACCCTGTATATATATAGGTGAGGGTTGGTGTAGATTTCATCTAGGGGTTTATTAGGGCCTGTTGCACTGGTCCCTCTCCTGTGTTCCTTTGTGTGTTTTGCTGTATTGCGATGAGGGAATCACTATTTCTTGATTACCAGCAAGCTTGTTTCAGTTATCTAAATGGTTTGGAAAGTTGTTACAGGTGAGTAATCAATTATTGTATTTGAAATATAAACACAGTTATTGATTACTCACCTGTAAGGCTGCTTTCACACAGCGCAGTTTTGGTGCAGTTTTAACTGTGCTCCAATTAAACTGCCTTTATTACCGGCAAGCTTCTTTCAATTATCTAAATTGTTCGGAAAGGTGCTTTTGAAGTAAGTATTCAATTACTGTGTTTGAAGTCGTGTGGATTACAATCACCCTAATTGATTATTCACTTTCCAAACAGTTTAGATAAGGGAAAGAAGCTGCTGGTGATAAAGGCAGTTTAATTGGAGCGGAGTTATAACTTCACTAAAACTGCGCTGTGTGAACGCGCCCTAACACCTTTATCAAACAATCCACCAATGCGTTATTGACTCTTGGTCTGAAATTATCCTTCATTTGTCCCCAGAAGATATCAGTGGGGCTGATTGAAACATGTTGGGATGGGACCGGAGGGATTTCTAGGGTCTGTTTTTGAGCAGGGTAAGGTTCCTGACAGGGACGCCCTTATTGGGACGACTACCCTATATATATACATAAGTGAGGGTTGGTATAGATTTAATCTAGGGCTTCCTTTGTGTGTTTTGCTGTATTGCGATGAGGGAACCGCTATTGTAGTAGGGTATGTACTCCACATTTTTATTGTTATTATTAATTAAAAGTTACATTTTAGGACAATTTCCTTTTCTGTATTTTTTGATTTGTCCTAGTCAAAAGGGATATGTTTTTCCACAACAAAATAGTTGTTGGGTCGTTGTTGTGAAATTTCTAAACTGATAAAACGTAAGGCCCGTTCACACTTAGGCTAGGCCTACACGACATTGGACAAAAAAACTCACTGAAAATCAAATCCTAAAAACTTTCAAAAAACTGAGGTTTTTGTCCACTGACTGTCAAAAGCTGCTGAAAAAAAAAAAGTTTTTGTGAACGTTTTTTGGCTAGTTTTTGCAGAAATGCACAGCATTAGATTTGCTGTGTATTTCTGCAAAAAACGCCCAAAAAAGTCCGACGCTTTAGTTAGACTCCAATAGTAGATTTTCTGCCCTGCTCTGCCGTTTTTTGCAACCTGTTTCAAAAAACGACCAGCAACTAGAACGAGCAGAAAAAAACGTTCTGTGGAGGCTACAGGAAGTTTTTTACTATACAAGTCTATGGGACATATTTACATTCGTATTTTCAGCGTTTTTATAAAGTGAAAAACACTGAAAAAATCTGATCTTTTGTGTGCAGTGGAGACATAGCCTTACATTGTGCATAGTGTTTTTTTGTTCAAAAAAGGCTTAAAAAAATGAATGCTTGCTTATTTGACTTCATGCATTTTTGAAAACAATAAAAAAATAAAAAATACGGTATATTGGAACATGTCTTTTTGATGCATTTATTTTTTCTGGTGCATTTTTACCTATTAAAAATCATATGATCTATCACATGATTTGCAATGTGAAAAAATTCTACAAACAAATGCTTAAAAAGTCACAACACACAGGCCTTTTATCATGCAGAAAACAGAAGAGACCTATGGGGAGAAAGACACTTCAAACTGCCTGAAATGTGCTATACCTACTGGATGTGTTTTTTAAAAAAAAAACTGCTTCTGACTCCAAAAACTCAACTAAATGTCATAAATATAATACATTATTTATTATGATGTAATAATTATATGACATAACAGAAGTTTCATATTCTATAAGCTTCTTGACATTAAGGATTTTAGAGTATTATGTAGTTTCAATTTACTTTGACATTTTAACACCAAAACATAGTTTTCTGGTTTCCTTACTCAAAGCACAAGCTGACATTGGAGCAGCGAGATGTTAAACATGTGAGTTAGGGAACCTCCAGAGGGTGTGAGGTGTTACCTAATATCTGATCCTTTCCCATGACCTCTGACTTGTAGGACAAGGCAGAAAGCAGGGTTTCAGTCATCCAAATACTGACCGCCCACCCCCTCCTTAAGACCTCAGCATGCTATTTGCCCTCAAATCAATAACTCCCTCTTTGTCCTAAAGCACAAGATTCCATCTGGACTGATGGCTAAAGAGGGAGATCCCAGCCAAATTCCCTTCATTTCCATAGCACGGTACATCTGGAGCAGTAAACTCATTTCATATACTTTGTGAAAAATCTAAATCCCTTTTTGAATGTTTATCAGCGTGAAATTATACAAAAGCTAGTAAAGGAGGAGAGATTCTGCATAAATCCTAATACTTCATCTGGCTACATTTTGTTATTGTTTGTTTTGTATTTTTGTAGTGTTTATGTGTTTTTGGTGTTTGTTGTTTATGTTTTTTTAGTGATTGTTATTATTATTCTCCTTTGCATCTTTCCCATATTGCAGATAGAGAAGATAGTCCATACTTACACATGATGCCTTCATAGATTGGAAACATTTGTTCGCACTCTAAAGACCTCTATGGGGAGATTACAGAAATATAGCATTTGAGATATACAGATGTGTGAATTGATCTATTTTTCACACTGCAGTTGCATTGTCAGTTTGCTGTCTGCGCTGGGAAGGCAGAAAAATTCATGTTAGTTACAACCATATACTCACTTTTACCTTAAGGAGGCCAAAAGTGTGTCTTTTGGCCCATGTTGGGACAAAATATATCAAGGATATACTTTTATGGCTTTATGGAATAGCCCCGCAAATGTAGCAAAGGTCTCCAGTAAAAAAAGAAAAAAAAAAAGTATAGAGCACAGTATACTGTATAGAAGCCAATGTAGGACAGACACCTCTGTATGGAATTACTGTGGCATATGTCAGAGGTTGCCATCAGCTTTAGATTCAGTTTGATGTTAGAGGAAGCCTACGCGAAACGCGCGTCGGGACTGTGTCCATACACGGCATCCAGTACAGGTATATGAGATTGGGTTAGATTGTTCATGTTTC
>JAODAL010048911.1:0-28594 GCA_025379985.1 Phyllomedusa bahiana | reverse complement strand
TTAAAAAACATGGCCCATCTCTTCCATAACATAATGGGAGAAGTGCTCGCGCTTATTGGGGGGGTAGCCAAGCACCCCCCCAGCTCAGCCAATCAGTTTTTCTGTCTTTTTACTGTATTTTGAATTTCCCCCTGGATTCTGATTGGTCAAACTTCCCATGTAAAAAGGTCTCTGCCTCTATTTGTTTGGGTGAGTAGCAAAGTCCCCGGTAGTTAACAACAGCTCTTTTCACAATTTTACAGTATTTTGAATGTCCCCCCCGTGGATTTGTTTTGGTCTAAATTTCTAGGTTTTAAGGGTTTTCATTGTCGCTCCTATTTGATTGGCCGGTTTATCCCGACCAAAAAGAAATAGCTTTTAATTTAAATTTTACTGTATTTCCGGCAATTTCCCAATATCCTAATTCTTGAATTAGGATGGGGGAAAGTTTTTGTTTTAGTATTTTTTTTTTTTTATTTTTTTCAGTCTTTTCTGAAATGTTTTTCGCCTTTATAAAGGCATTTTTGATTCATACTCCCCCAAAAAACATCGGAATGATTTCTCGCTTTTCCAGCCTGTCTCGCATGGGAACTGTTTTTTGGCACGTCCCCACGGCGCCTAAGCCCCGACTGGATTCCCGCATGTGCCCCACCCAACTGGCGAGGCGCGGGAATTTTTCCCCCATTAGGGGAGTGCGTCCTCCGGGGGGCGAATCATAGGCGCAGCGCCGATGCGCCTAAGCCCCGCACTGCGCCAAACCACTGGCGAGGGGGGCGGATTTTACATTGTATGTATGAGCGCCCCCGGCCCCCGACAAAAATCAGGCGAGATTCCGGGGGAAAAAAGGCGGAAAAGGTCCCCCCCCCAACCCGGGCGAGATTCAACATGTTGCCCTCTGTGTTTTGATCTTCATTCTCAAGCTGCTTTTCCCAATTAAAAAACCAAAAAGTGAACCCCTTCCCAAATTTATTTCCCCTAGATATTTTGACAACGTTCACCATCACCCCCACGGGCCCCTCTAACGGGCTTTTCCGAGTAGTTTAAAAACAGGGTTCGAACACCGATGCGCCACCCGCTCCCCTTCCCCTTGGGTCAGTACAAGATTTTTCCCCCCGTCTGTTCCCCCATCCCCCTGTAGCAATTACTGGGCCGACTGAGTGTGTATTATTCCACCCACTGTATTAGGTTATTTGGGAAAGCCTTAAAAAGTTTTAAAAAAAACCCCTTTTTTTAAAACCCAAACCCCGACGGTTCCCCCGGCGGGGGTGGGCTTCCCCCAAAAAACACATTTTGTACTGAAAAAAAGGGGGGGCAAAAAAAAATTTCCGGAGGGGGGCTGCCGGGATTGGGGGGTTTTAAAAAAGGCCAAAAGGGGGGGTTTTGGGGGGGATAAATAAAAAAAAATTTTAATTATTATATATTTTAATTAATTTCTATTTATTTATTAAATTTTTTATATTTTATTTATTATCATAATTTTATTTAATTTTTTTTATTATTTTAAAAATTTTTTTTAAACATTATTATTATTTAAAAAAATTTTAATTTATAATTTCCGTATTATTTTTAAATTTTTTTTTAAAAAAATTTTTAAAATTACTTATTAATTTATTTTTTTATTTTTAAAATTTTATAAATTATTTTAAAAATTTTATTTTTTTTAAAAAAATATAATTTTATTTTTTTTTTATTTCTTTTTTAAATTTTTTTTTTCTTTTTTTTTAAAATTTTTAAATTTTTTTATTTTAAAATTAAGTAATTATTATTTTTATTAATTATTCATATTAAATAAAATTTTTTTTATTTTTAAATTAATTATCTTTTAAATTATTTTATAATTTTTAATTTCTTTTTAAAACTATTATTTTTTATTTTTTTTTTTTCCCCTTTTCCTTTCTTTTTTTTTCCCCCCTCTCCTTTTCTTCCCCTTTTTTTTTTTAACTTTCCTTTCCATTAAACCTTCCCCGCCTTTTGGGTTTTTTTTGTGTAGCGAAATTTTTTAGATGTTGGGAAAATGGCCCCCTAGGGGGGAAACCCGGGCCCTGGGCCCACCTCGGGCTATCTTTTTTTTTATTTTGTTTTTTATTGAAAAAGCGCCGATTAAATCAACATTATAGGATTTCTGGGTTTCCCCCCCCCCCCGAAAGGGGGGGCCTTTTTTTTTGGGGGGTAAAAATTTTTTTATTGGGCTTAAAAAAAAAAGGGTTTTGGGGGGTTGGAATTGGGGAAAAGCTCTATCCAAGGGTGTGCCTGCCCCCTTCCCTCCCCGCGGGGCCTGGGGGTTTTTGCTTTTGGTTTGTTTTTAAAGTTATTATATAGAACAAAAGCAAAGCAATAGAGTAGGAGTGCGTGTCCGTGCGCTCCACACGTCTGTACCCAAATGTTACACTCACCTCTCCAGCTCTGCACCTTGCTCACATCTACAGCACCACAGTTTTTTTTGGGGAGAGGCACCAGGAAGGTGTGTGGGGACATACAGGCCATGATCGCTCCACTGAAATTCACCAATATTCAAATAAGCTCAAGGGAAATGAGCGAGGACTCTGCAGTGCCTCCTACTGCATGCAATGTTCCTCACGTCACATCCGACTTGATTTCTTGTACAAGGAAAAGTGAAGCCTTGTAGATTATGCCCTTGGTTTATGGAATAGAGACTGAGTTTTTATTGTGTTTGCCAAATAAGTCATCTTTCTTATATCTAATCAATGTCTGTATCTAGATGTCTAACTACAGTTAGGTCCATATATATGTTATGGAATATAGTAGGCAAAATGTCTTTTTCACCCACAAGATGGCGCCTGTGTCCAGACACACCCTGTTTTGACAACATATAACCAAGATGGCCACTGGCCTTAAAGGGAATGTGTCATCAAAAAATTACTTATTGTTTAACTCACATTTTTATGTTAAACACATTTTTTAGGAATATTTGGTTATGTTTTTTTTTTATTTTTCATATCACTTTCAGTATTTTTTAAAATAATTTATAAGTGCTGCAATTTTCACTTTGGCCACTAGGCCTAATAATCGTCTGACACTTCCTGTTCTGTTTAGAGAGCTTTTCAGCAGTGTCTGCTCATTATCAGCACAAAGAGGGTCAAGCTGAAAGGAGACACCATTGTGTACAGATAACACAGAATCCACAGTCACAAGAGGAGATGTCACAGCTCCCCCTCTCCCCTCCTTCACAGTGAAAACTCTCCTATACAAGTCTATGGGACAGACTCTGTCTTAAGAATCCTATGTGCATGAAGATGCTGTAAAGTATCTCTCTGACTGCTTTTAAAGCAGTGCAAGCAAGAATGTCTTCCCCACAATCATATATAGACGGCCGAATAGAGAAATCTACAATCAGGAAATAAAAACGACTGAGAGGAAAAGGATATGGATCAGGGGCTTGATTTAATAAGTAAAAAAAAAAATTGGCGACAGATTCTATTTTGCTTCTCTCAAACAAAGGTGGGCTGTGTTATTCAAATATGTAGATAAGAAGAGCCAGTCAAGAGGGTGGATGTAATGTCACATGTTGCTTATGGAATGTTGTTTACGCCCAACCATAAAAACTTGTGTTTTTTTAAATAAAGACAGAGAACTCATTAGACTGAGAATTGTCAGGCTGTGAATTCTTACTCTCTGGCACGTGTCAATCAATGTACTGATTTGATCCCCCACTAGGACATCGAGCCCCATTGCGGTTCCGTCTACAATATATATTTGGACATTGACACAAATTTTATTTCTTGTACCTGTTTACTGAAACCTGCTATAGTTCTATAATGGACATAAAGTCCAGACTTTCAGCTTTCATTTGAGGGGATCCACATTAAAATTGGATGAAGGGTTTAGGAGTTTCAGTTCGGTAACATGGGCCGCCTTGTTCTTAAAGGGACCAAAAGTCATTGGAAAAATGAAATAATTGTAAATAAAATGTTAATTTCTAATACTTGGTGGAAAACCCTTTGTTGGCAATGACGGCCTGAAGCCCTGATCTCATGGACATCCCCAGACGCTGGGTTTCCTCCTGTTTGATGCTCGGCCTCGGCCTTTACTGCAGCGGGTTTTAGTTGCTGTTTGTTTGTGGCCTTTCTGTCTGAGGTTTAGTCTTTGACAAGTGAAAGCTGCTCAGTTGGGCTGAGATCAGGGGACTGACTTGACCATTCAAGAATATTCCACTTCTTTGCTTTAATAAACTCCTGGGTTGCTTCAGCTTTATGTTTTGGGTCATTGTCCATCTGTATTATGAAACGCCGACCAATCAGTTTGGCTGGATTTGAGCACACAGTGGGGCAGATTTATCAAGGCAGTTTGTGCCAAAAAACAAGCTTTTCGCCTCATTTGCTATGTGTTTTAGACAGTTTCAGGCGCTTCTGCGCCTCGTCCGACAAAGGGGCGTGGCTTCGTAGAAAGGGTATGGTTCCACGGAAAGGGGCATGGCTTAAACACACCATAATCTGCAACCAAATTCTGCCGTAAAAGTAAGCCAACTTAAAGATGGTACACACCTTAGACTAGACAGTTCTAACCTGCGCCAGATTTAGCAAAACTATGATATATGTGGCGTATTGTAAGAATGTCCGGTCTAACTTTACACTGTCTAAAAGTAAGACACTATTGATAAATCTGCCCCACTGTGTCTCTGAATACCTCAGAATTCATCTGGCTACTTCTGTCCTGTGTGACCCAGTGGCACTAGCAGCTGCGAATGCCCAAGCCATCACACTGCCTCCGCTGTGTGTTACAGATGATGTTTTATGCTGGATCATGAGCTGCACCACATCTTCACCATACTTTAACCTCTATCAGAATGATGGAAAGGAAAATCTTGGTTTCATCTGTCCAAAGAATGTTCTTTCAGATGTTTTTTTAGCAAAGTCCAATCTAGCCTCCTTATTCTTGAGACTTATGAGTGGCTGCACCGGGCAGTGAACCCTCTGGATTTACTTTCATGCAGTCTTCTCATTATGGTAGATTTGGATATTGATATGGCTACATCCTGGAGAGTATTCAGAGACACACTGTGTGCTCAAATCCAGAGAAATGCAGCCAAAATGATTGGTCGGCGTTTCATAATCCAGATGGACAATGACCCAGAACATAAAGCCAAAGCCACCCAGGAGTTTATTAAAGCAAAGAATTTGGGAAAAATTTTGGAATGACCAAGTCAGTCACTGATCTCAGCCCAATTGAGCAGCTTTCACTTGTTACAGACTAAACTTCAGACAGAAAAGCCACAACCAGCAACTGAAAACCGCTGCAGTAAAGGCCGAGGCCGAGCATCAACAAGGAGGAAACCCAGCGTCTGGGGATGTCCATGAGATCGAGGTTTCAAGCCGTCATTCCCAACAAGGGGGAACCCCCGCACCCGGGTGAGTCCGGGGTAAAGGCTTCGGGCCTATTGCCAAAAAAGGAGGAAGTCCAGCATCTGGGTTTGCCATAAAGGTAAAGGCTTCGGGCCGGGAAAATTCCCAACCCAAAGGGTTTTCAACCAAGTTTTAAAAAATTTTACTTTTTAAATTTAAAATTATTTAAATTTGGGGGGGCGGGCCTGCAAAGTAGAGGCAAGGTGTGTGTGATTGCAGCTCCCCCGGGAAAAAAACTCCATTTCCCGGCACCCAATGCACCCATCCTTTGGGCCCCAAAAACAGAAAACAAAGAAGGGGAAAAAACCAAAAAAAGCACCTCAGGGGAAAAAACCCCCTTCCCCAAAAGGGGGTTCCCCCACTTTTCGAACTTTTTTAACCCCCCCCCCCGGTGGGTGGGGGGGGGAAGGGGGGAAGTTGGAAGAAGGGGCCGGGGGAAATTTTGCCTGCCACAAAAAGAGCACGCCCCCAAAAAAGAAGCACCCGGATCTCAAAACCCCGGGCGCCCCGTGTACCCCCCCCCCCGGAGACCCCGAAACAAGACAGCACCGGAGACGGGAACCTCACCACCCCCAAAGGGGAAACAAAAATGGCCAGGGGGGAGCGAGGAGAAGGACGCCCAAGGGTTTTCCGGGGGCGAACTTTGGAGGAAAAAACAGAGGGGCCGGGGCCCAGCACCCACGCACCCCGGGAAGCCCTTGCATCGCGGCCCCGGGAACCCCGTCATTTCGGGCCCCTTTTCGGATCCCCCAAAACCCACTGCAGCCGTGCCCCCCCCTCGCCGGCCCCCAAAAGGCCCACCGGGTTTGATGGGGGGAATCCCCCGATCAACAGAGACGGCGGGCCGGGGCCGCCCTCTCCCCCGGGGCGCTAAAGGCCAAAAACCCGCGGGCAGCCCGGCAGCAGCGGCTTTCCCCCGAAAAAAACCACACGAACAGGGCTCTGAACCCCAGGGGGGCCCCCCTTTGCCCGATCGGCTGAGACATTCCCATTGAAGGCCTTTCCCCGGGCCGTCCCCTCGTCCCCCCACAAAAAGGGGGAACCCTGACCGGCTACCCTTTGGAGATGCTGAGGACCTCTCTCCAATACCCCCCCACGGGCGCCCAAAAGGGGCCACAAAACATCTCCCCCCAAAGGGCCCGGGGAAAAACCCCCCGGGGTCCTGGCCCAAACCAAACCTGATTCCCCGGGCCCCAAACTCAAACTAAAACCATGGGAGAAAAAACGGGGACCCCCCCCTCCAGCTCGGCAACCCTTTCCCCCCGGTTTGGGGCAGGGGACACTGAACTCTTTTCCAAGCCCCTCGGGGACGGGAAGCTTCTGGTCACTGGCCCCGGGGGGAAACCCCGTACGCGTTTTGGGGCGGTGGTGGGGCCCCTCAGGGGGGGGAGGGGTTTGGGCCCTCATTCCACGCCGACCCTTCCCTATCCGGGGGGCCCTCCTGTTTCTCTGCCCCCGCTGGGGTCCCCCCGGACCCCCAAAGGATCCGTCGCCCCCCATAAACAGGGGGCCCGCCTCCCGGGGCCTCTAACCCGCGATCCCAGCCTGGAACAGAGACCTGCCACGGATTTGCTGGGCCAAAATCATTTGGGAAAGATCCCGGGGCCGGGGCCCGCCCGCGGGGATGCCCCCTGAAAACCACACACCCTTGCCAATACCACCAAAAACAGCAAAGCGAAACCGCTAAAAACCCACCCCAGAGCTTAAGGAAACTCTACCCTCTTACCATCAAAAATGACAGAAACTTATGGCTGGGGAAAGATGCGACAATCATGGAAAACGGGAAACTTACGCCCTGCCCCAGGCAAAAGTAGCTAAAGCTACAGGCTGGGGTTTCCCCAAAACCTTCAAAAAGGGCCCCGGGAAAATCAACATAAACCCTTGGGGCCATTTACAGCCCCTCCCTTTTCGGATTCCAAACCCACTGGACACCTAGAAAATTTGCAATCGGCGGAAAAAAAAAACATCCTTCGGGGCCTTTCCCCGGTTTCGGTCCCCGGAAAATTTTCTCTCTGACTCTGATGAAAATATTCAACCGTTTCTTGGCAAACCAAAAGGGGTAATTAAAATAAATTTTCGACAGAGTTTCACAGCGCGCCGTCCCAAGCGCCGATCCCACCCTTTCCCCCCCCCCCAAGAGTTCATCTCCCGGGCCCAAATCATTAAAACCCATAAAAGAGGAGAAAAAGGCGCAAAGTTGTCTCATCCCCGAGAGGGGGAACACGGGGGAACAAGACGGGCAATTTTTTCCCCAGATCAATCAAGGAAAACCCTCCGACTGGAGCGGCCCACTTAAACCTCTGCTCTCCGCCCTTTCAAGGAAGAACATTCCTTACCGGGGGGTTTCCCCCCTTCTCCTTCAAGTCAAAGGGGGCAAGCCCACTCTTGTTCGACAAGGCAGACTTGCCCCCCCTTAAAAACCCCACACTGGGATCCCGGACATAGGTCGCCAGAGGGCCCCAATGCCCTGACACTAAAACCCCGCATAGGGGGCCCCCCACCTGATGGAAATAAACGACTACGCCCCAAACCTAATCTCCGAAAAACCGCAGGGGCCCCCCGGGGCAGCCCAAGGGACCCCCGGTTTCCCCAATAAGGGCGCACCTCCCCCCCTGACACAAACTTTTGTGGGGGAAACAGTCCCCCCCCAAAATTGGGTTCATCCCTTTTTACACTATTTGGGCTAAACCAAAACCAAACCCGCCGTTATCACCTTTCATGTTTTGTTTAAACCACTATCCCGGGTAAACCCTGCCAGAGATCGGCTAAAATTTGGATTTTTGGACTGGGGGACCTACTATTGGGGTCTTCATAATTTTTAATGCTACATTACGGGCCCTTTTGTTTACTGGGATGGTGACGCCAGTTCAACCCTTGGAAACCTGTGTTTCCCCTCCTCCCTTTCCACTTACTTCGTCCCTTGCCCCCCCCCCCTTTTTCCCTTTTCCCCTTCCTCCCCCTTTGAACTTTGGCGAACTCTTAAAGGGAAGGGGCGCCCTTTCCATCCACCCCATTTCTCCTCTAAAACCCCCGGGGGTTGCTTGTCAAAAGATCTCGGGTGGTAAACAAACCATCAAATTGGTTTTTTGTTTTTTCCCCTGCCCATCTTGTTTTCTGGTCCTCTTCACGGACTACCCCCAGGTAAAACTTGGCCTGTGGGTCCCCCCCAAATGGCCCCATATTTACTTTTTTTTGCTCTTTCTGGGGTTTAAAATGGCCTCTGTTGGTTGGGGCCTTGGTTTAAACGAATGTTTTATTTTTGAAACGTTTTTTTTCCCAAATGTCTCCTTTTCGTATGCCTGTCGTCCCCTTTATATTCGGGTTTCCAAAATCCTTGGGCGCTCTTAGGGGGACCAGGGGAGAATAAACAATAACCCCCCCTTTAACGATAAGGGCTTCAACTCCCCTGAAAAGCGCCCCCAAAAACCTCCCCAACCCTCCACAAACAAAACCCACATTTTTTTCTTCGGGAGACCCATCTCAACGAATCCCCCCCAAGCAGCATTATAAAAAAAAATACTTTCCCCGTCTGTTGGGATTTCAGCAGCACATCCTCGAGGGTTACGGGAGTGGCCCCTCTTCCCTTTCCCAGATCCCTGCCTCACATTATCAATTCATTCCCCAAAGATGACGCAGAGGGCCCCTTTTTTAAAGTTACTCGCAGGGTCAGACTGTTACTTTGGCCAACCTATACGCACCCAACACCCAAATACCTTCATGGAAAGATTCGGATAAAATTTCTGCACTTTTCCCCCGGGCCCGATAATTTAGGGGGGCCCACCTTAACCCAGCTCGAATCCTCTCAAAAACACTTTTTACGGGGGGGGTTCCCCCCCCTGTTTTTGGGGGGTCCCCACCCCCCATAAGAGTGAAACATTTTCTCCCCGACATTCAGCTGATGGACATCTGGGGGTTGTTTACCCCAGGATAGGGACAACACCTTTTTCTCTTATCCCCTTTAAATTTGAAAACCCCCAATTTTACTACTTCTACCCAAAACTCCCCCCCCCCCAAACACTGGGCTCTGCCCTTTCCCTTGGTAAACGCTGGCCACTTCGGACCACCTCCCCAAACCTTGTATATAGCACTGCCCCATTGGAGGGGGAACAGCATAAAACCCTGGAAACTGAAGGAGTCACGCTTATCTTATTTGTTGTGTTTTACAGATTGCAACAGGAGTGGACTGGTTCAAGGAGTGCATGATCCCCGATCAACTTTCCCCCGAAAATCCCCAAAGGGGGACATTGGGAAATGCACCCCTTTAAGGGGGTTCTTTGAAAACATGGGGCCCCCCTTAAAAAAAAAAAAAAAAAACGTTTCCCCAAGGGCCCCACAAACTCCTGACCAAAAAAGCACTCCCTTGGGGAAAACCCTAAAAAAGGGGTCCGGGGCCAGGATAGGGGAACTAGAGAGGGGGTTTCAGACTCCCAGAAAACCTCAGGACTTTATGGGAAAAACCAACTTAAGGAGGGACCAATATGGGGCTTTCTCCCTTTTAAAACCGGACAATAAACCTGGGGAAAACCCTTGCCCGAGCATTTGGGGAGATAAGAAAAGGGCCCCGGGCCCCGTTTTTTCCCTTCAATTTAAAAATCCAAAGGGAAGAACGGTACACCCACTGAGGTAACCTTTGTGTCTTTCTTTAATATTTTTCAAAATCTGAAAAAATCAACCGCCGTCTGGCCGGGTTAGCCCGTCGCCTGGGGGGACCCTAACCCTCGCGAAAATGCCCCGCCACGCCCCTTTGGGGGAGCCCCCCCGCCTCCCTGGAAGAACCCTTTTTTAAGAGGGGAAACTGGCGATTGGGGCCCAAAAAATCGCTTCATCCGGGAGGAGTCCTTTTTTTCCCGGAAAGATACAGGCCTTATTTTTTAAAAAAATCTTGGGTGGGAAATTTTCTCCCAAACCCCCCTTAGGGGGGTCAACCGGCCCCTTTCCCCCCGACACCCCCCCTTTTATCAAGCCTTCTTGAATGCCCCTATATTGGGAATACCAAAAGAGGGTAAAGACCCATCACCTTGCCAAAACCCCCCGCCCGAACTCCTGACAAAACAGATTCAAAAATCTTCGCCAAATTGAAAAGCTAACCGGGCAAGCCCCCTGCTCACATCAAATTTTCCCCCCCCGGAAACCCGGTGGGCTTTGTCCCCTCCAGGGAGGGAGGGACAAAAACACTAAAAACTTTTTCTCTCCTTCATCAGCCGGGAAAAAAACTTTCCCCCGCCTTCTCTTTTTCGCTGGACCCAGAGAAGGCCTTTGACAGGGTGGGCCCGGGCCTTTTTTAATGGCGTCTTGGAATCAAGGGCTGGATAAGAGAATTTTGTGGGGGAAACAAAGGCCCTCATGCTTTTTCCACAAGCACAGCCAGGGGGAATGGGGGTCTCTCTGCTCCCTTCACAAAGGGAATTGGGACCAACATGGGTGTCCCCCCTCCCCCCACCCCCGATTTTCCCCTATACTTTTGGGGATGGAACATTTGTTACAAAACTCCAAAAACGCCCCAAGGACAAGGGATCCCCGTATATAACCTCCCGTTTAGAAGCTCAGCCTTCGCGAGATTTTTTGTTGTAAACAAAAGGTTCCGATGACATCACTGCCAGCGGCCCTTTAGGGGCTAAGGGGGAAATAGCCCCAAAAGTAATCATAAGAAAAATATGAAAAAAGCTCACCCCCCAGTTTCAAACCCCCAGACCTCCTGGCGCCTTTTATGGCCTCATTTCCCTCTCTCTTTGGGGGTCCTTTTCCCCCCTCAGGGACTTGGGGGTCCAGATTTTTTTTTTTTTCAAAAACCCGGGGTTTTTTTTATTTTCTCAATTTTGTCCCCTTTTCCCTTTTTGTCCCCCAGGGGGTAATTTTTACAAATGGGATAGGAAGGATTTTTCCTGGCTGGGGGGCCCGAAACAAATTTAAAAAAGAATATTCTCCAAACTTTTATACCCCTTCCAAGGCCCAAAACCCTCAAAAAAACTACCCAAAAACCCTTTTTTCAGAGCTGCGTAAATTACCTTTCCCGTTTGTTGGGCGAGGGTCAACCCCCAATATCGGGGAGGACGCTTTTCTTGACCAAAGATGGGGGGGGGAAAACCTGTCCCCCCGGGCGTCCCGGCCCCACTACTTTGGCCGCAGTGGCGTTCGAAAAACTAGCCCCCATTTTTAGACTGTAAACCCCAATCATGGGGAAATTTCAGAAAATAGACTCAAAAAGGCCCCTTTTTCAGCCCTTTCCCTGGCTACCAACGGTAATGCTGGGCCCAAAAAAATCACTTAGTAAAATTCCCCAAAAAAGCTCAACCTTTAGGTCGCTGTAGCAAAAGCACACCCATCCAAGTGGACACCAAAGTACCGGGGGGGCCCAAAACAAACCCCCCTATTGGGGAACCCCGCCGTCCCGACCCCCCTTACGAAGCCCTTTCCCCCCCAAATGGGGGGTCGGGGGCCATTTCGTAATGGGCAGAATTTCCGGGCCCTGGAAATCCCCCCCCGGGATAAAGGGGGAGCTAGTGGGAAACGCGGGTACTACCCTTTTTCACGTTTTTTTTCCCTTTTTCCAAACTACACAGCTTCTAAACCCGAAAGGAAAACAGATGCGGCGGGACAAAACCTCCCCCACGGTCTTTAGAAAATGTGGTGTCTTGGGGAGATATTCAAGAAGAAAGGGGTCGGCCGGGTCCCCTACAGGCCCAAATCTCGACTCGGGGAAGGGGGCAGCAGACCTCCTTTTCCCGGATACTGGGAGAGGGGGGCTCAATCTGACTCCCATTTTGAGGAGGGTTGGCACAAAACAAATTTTAAAATTTAACCCCCACAAATCCAATATCCTCCAAAGCACAAAGAGTTGAACTACAAGAAATTTTCACAAAGGGGCCCGGGAACGAGTCCCGCCCACCCCCGCACACCCTGTTTTTCCCCCGTCCAATGCCTGCTGGCGCTGTTGGGAAAAGGGGAAAGGGGGAAACCCTGCCCCCAAAATCTGGTGGGGGTGCCCGATCCCACAGCCCTTCTGGGAGGAGGGGATTTAAAATTTTCCACAAAGTTACAGGGATAAAGATTCAGAAAAAAAAACCCGCCTCAGGCTCCTCTTTGACATCCCCGCTCCCCCCGCGGCCTTTTTCCAAAACCCCCTCTCATTACATTTATCTCCCTTGGGGGGCCAAAAAAATCATTCCCAGACCCCTGGTTGTCCAAGGCTGACCGAGGCCCACCGATTGGGTTTTCCCGGGAATGCCCTGTGTTTCAGCGACAAAAGAAAACAGAACGGCTTTCCCCAAAATGCCCAAAAACAAAAAATTTTCACACCCGGGGGGGGCTGGATTTTCTTTTTTTCGACTCCCGACCAGTATTTTCCCCACTCAAAAAAAGGGAGGGGCATGGGGGTCCTCAACTGGGTTCGGGTAAAAAAAACCCCAGGGGGATAAGGGGAGTTGGATCCCGCCCTTCTCATTTCTTTTTTTTGGGGGGGGGGGGGGGAAGCCCTTGACAAGCCGAAAACAGTTTTTTGCTTTTTTGTTTTTTTGTTCTTTCTTATTTGGTTTGGCCCCTTTTTTTTCTGCAGAACTGCTTTCTTTTGGGGATAATTTCAAACCCCAAAAGGGCCCCCTTTCATGATAACTTTCCAAAAATTCCCAACCCATTTTAAAGCTCCGGGACCCCAAAGTAGTTTGAGAGTCAACCTGCCTCCCTTTTCTGAAGGGTTTTTCTACTTCCAATAGCAGGGGAAAAATTGTCCCTAAACCCCTAGATTAATTTAACTTGGGACAATGAGAGCACTGTTTGCTTTTTTTACCCGGGAAATGTTTTCACAATTGTTTGAAGATAACCCATCTTTGTAAAGTGCACCTTTTTCCCTTTAAAAATATTTCAATAAAAGCCCTTTTTAATATGAAAAAAAAAAGAATTTTTAAAAAAATCCCAAAGACTTTTGGTCCCCCTTTTAAAACATTTACCCCAGCCCGAAACTCCTAAACCCTTCATCCAATTTTAATGTGGAAACCCCCAAATGAAACTAGGGGTCTGGGCTTTTTAGTCACATGTATTAAAACTTTTAAAATCTCAAACCCAAAAAACGGGAAAAAAATTTAGTTTTAGACCTAAACAGTTTTCATGCATGTGGCCCTTTATGTCCATTATAGAACTATAACTTTAATGTTTCAGTTACAGGTACAAAAACAAAATTTGTGTCAATGTCCAAATATACATATGGACCTAACTGTATATAACTAGTTATTAGTGTAGAGCCACCAGCAACTAATATTATATTAAAAACTTTGCCTTGAATTGAGGGCCACCGAGCTCTGTGCCACTGTGTATGTGTTGCTGTAACCACCAAGCTGATAGTGCCTCTTCTCAGTAAAGACCTACTGGCCAACCCTCCTTTTTTTGTCAGGAGACTCCTAGAACCTGGGATGGAAAGGGAGTGCAGCTGATTCAAACCCTGTTCTGAAAAAGGAAGTTCCTTATCAGGGATCGGAGGCCTTCCAGACATATTGGGAAACTCGTGGGGCGGAGCTAAAATCTATTCTATTGGAAAGGTTGGCAAATACAGTACGAGTACAGCCAGCTGGAGTTATTGTTGTGCCACCTCCTCAGTGAGGCGGCCGCCATTAGGCCCCTTGCAACAACACCATCGAGCTGTAGGGGTCACGTCACACCCCACTTGGCTCATCTTACATTGCTTTAAAGGGGTTGTCTCACTACATTATTCATCTCACCTCAGTCCTGTTTTTTTTGGTTTCACTTTTAATTTAGGGCCCGGTTTACTGGCTTTTTATTTGGGCATGAAGCCACTATGCTAAAAAAAACAACCAGCACTGGGACCTACAGGAGAGACACACAGGTCTGAAAATAACGACCGTGCTTGCGTCTAACATGAAGATCAAACAGTCGTAGCTTAGCCCATGCGGCAGCCTATCATGAAGTCAAACGGTCTGACTATAGCAACCAGTGTGGCAGCCCATCATGAGAATCAAAAAGGTCTGTAGCTATGCACCAAGGGGGGCAGCCTATCATGAGAGTCTAAAAAGGTCTGACTATAGCAACCAGCGCTGGCAGCCTATCATGAGAGATTGAACAGGTCTGTAGCTATAGCGACCTGAGGAGGATATTGTTAGTGGACAATTATTGCAAAGTGATTTGTTTCTGCAAGATCTTTAACATAAGAAGCAGCAATCCCTGTAGTGAGACAACCCCTTTAACTGAGATCAGTTGATGGAACGATGGTACATAAATATAATAGTTGGCACAGATCTGTGCCAACATTGTATACGTCAGACAACAAATGGTCAAAGAGCTAGAACGGTCTTCCAGGGATGGGTAGGGTCTATATCCTAATGCGAGGCAAGAAGGAGGAGGGGATGGGGCACTTAAATGTGAGTGAAACTGCGGCATAATGTGTTTACTTTACTGTGACAGGTGCAGCTAGAGGTTGTCTTATCAAGGACGGTAACGTGGGCCTCCAATTCTAAAACAACTTCCTGTAAAGCAACAGTGCAAGAAAAAAAAACAAAAAAGTTGTAATATTTGTATATTCTACTAGTAAAAAATAATTTAATCAACCTTTTTGTGCCATTTAGTTTCACTTAGTTCTTTTCACTTAACCATAAATCAATGGCTGAACATCACAAATCAAGGTCCTATCTTCAATGACAGATCAGGTTACAGCTGCTCATAGATGTCTATGGATAGGGGAGGGGAAAATAGTGAAAGTAGGAGACTCTCACACAAGCAATAAGCAGCATATAGGACGTTTGACAGCGGTAAGGAGGATTGTAAGGAGTCCAGCACTGAGGTAAAATAAGACACTTGGTATAACTCTGGAGCAGTACAGGATAAGTAATGAAATGTATGTACACAGTGACTGCACCAGCAGAATAGTGAGTGCAGCTCTGGAGGATAATACAGGATGTAACTCAGGATCAGTACAGGATAAGTAATGTATGTACAGTGACTGCACCAGCAGAATTTGTGAGTGCAGCTCTGGATATAATACAGGATGTAACTCAGGATCAGTCCAGGATAAGTAATGTATGTACACAGTGACTGCACCAGCAGAATAGTGAGTGCAGCTCTGGAGGATAATACAGGATGTAACTCAGGATCAGTACAGGATAAGTAATGTATGTACAGTGACTGCACCAGCAGAATAGTGAGCGCAGCTCTGGAGGATAATACAGGATGTAACTCAGGATCAGTGCAGGATAAGTAATGTATGTACACAGTGACTGCACCAGCAGAATAGTGAGTGCAGCTCTGGAGTATAATACAGGATGTAACTCAGGATCAGTACAGGATAAGTAATATATGTACACAGTGACTGCACCAGCAGAATAGTGAGTGCAGCTCTGGAGTATAATACAGGATGTAACTCAGGATCAGTACAGGATAAGTTATTTATGTAACAGTGACGCACCAGCAGAATTGTGAGTGCAGCTCTGGAGGATAATAAGGATGTAACTCAGGATCAGTACAGGATAAGTAATGTATGTACAGTGACTGCACCAGCAGAATAGTGAGTGCAGCTCTGGAGGATAATACAGGATGTAACTCAGGATCAGTACATGATAAGTAATGTATGTACACAGTGACTGCACCAGCAGAATAGTGAGTGCAGCTCTGGAGGATAATACAGGATGTAACTCAGGATCAGTACAGGATAAGTAATGTATGTACAGTGACTGCACCAGCAGAATAGTGAGTGCAGCTCTGGAGGATGATACAGGATGCAACTCAGGATCAGTACAGGATAAGTAATGTATGTACACAGTGACTACACCAGCAGAATAGTGAGCGCAGCTCTGGAGGATAATACAGGATGTAACTCAGGATCAGTACAGGATAAGTAATGTATGTACAGTGACTGCACCAGCAGAATAGTGAGCGCAGCTCTGGAGGAGAATACAGGAGGTAACTCAGCATTAGTACAGGATAAGTAATGTATGTACACAGTGACTGCACCAGCAGAATAGTGAGCGCAGATCTGGAGGATAATACAGGATGTAACTCAGGATCAGTACAGGATAAGTAATGTATGTACAGTGACTGCACCAGCAGAATAGTGAGTGCAGCTCTGGAGTATAGTACAGTATAAGAAATGTAATGTACACTATATAGATTCCATCTAACATTTTCTTTATAAATATCTTTTTGCTACCAAGGAAAATCCAGAATAAATTGGATAATACATGAAAACTTAAAGTTGTGACTCATAATATGATGTTTTCCGCTGTAAACCTTTAACCTATTCTGTTCCCCGCTGCCTCTGACCAGTGTGACAGCAGACAGTGACGTCGGTGGCTCTCACCTGACACCCACACATTCCCGCGGGTCAGTGAGGGATCGATGTCTGTCAGCTCCTCGCAGCAGCCTCCTGACATTGCACTGACACCCTCTGACAACTCTGATGGGCACCAACTGAATTCCTTAGGTTTCGTTAAAAACCCAAATTTTATTTTTCTAAATTTGGGATTTCTGCTGAGATGTAAATGTTGAGGCTTTTTATAAGTCACAATCTGGCAGCGCCGCGCAGTCATCTCGATTAGTCATAGCAGGGATGTGCGCGGTTACTTTATTCCGCGGTTGGGTCTCTGTGTTCCGGCAAACATTCTGCAGAACAATATAATCACAGATTACGTGTCGACTGCAGCAATGAACGGCTCTAAAGGTCGAGTCCGGAGGCTGAGGCCAGTGCTGATGACACAGCGCTCTATGCACGGCAATGCTGCTGGTCAGATTACATTTACTATGATATTTACTGGGGGAAAAAAAATATTGCTTTTTATTTTGCTTTTTTCTGTTGTTTTCCAATTTGTTTTTGCAAAATGCAAAAAATGTGTTGCGTCCTGGAGACCACAAGAGTTGCTGTTGACAGACCTGATAGTGGTTTAATTTGTATTCTAATTATGGCTCATGTAGTAATACACAGTCTTAAAGGGGTTTTGCCACGATGTACTGTTGACGTGGGATCCTCCAAAATGGATATTTAATCACTTCTCTAAATATATGTCATTAAAAACACTGAAGCCTGTGAGATCTAAAGCCTTCCTTACATGCCCTTAGTTTCTTGACAGTTTACATTAGACACGACCAGGAGCTGACAGGAGCTGATCTGGCAGTGGCTTGCATTGTTTGCACTTCTTATCTGATGGTAGGGAACATGAACAAGCTTTGAAAGGACTGGGGAGAAAGATCCTGTGTCTTTTGTATAGAGAATCCACTGGTTGTAATGTAATTATCTGAGTAAACATGCAGACGCTCCCTGGCTCTCTGCTCAGCCCCCTCCCTCTCCCCCTACAGCTGTTCGTGAAGGAATGAAAGAAGGCTGCCTGTTGAGCTTATCTTCTCTCCTGAGCAAATAAGAGGGAGAAATAAAACCCATATAGCTTGTGCACAATAAAGTTCTCCTCTGTGGATTAGCCAAACAATGTTTGCTCAACTACAGAGACTGAGTTCAGGAGCGTGCATGGGAGGTGGAGCGATGACATCACAGAGGAGGTACTTGTTATTTTAAACACATAAACACAAAGCACCTTTTTTCAAGCCTCAAGAGGGGAGTGTCAGCCTGTTAGGGGAGGAACTCACTTCTTGGCAAAACCCCTTTAAAGGGACACTCCTCCCACATTTACTGACTTTAAAGGTTAATACAGATTATTACCAAATACATTGCTGTTCAGATTTAGCTTCACTTCAGAGCTAGAGTAGTTCTTATATCCTGCTTGTGTACACAAGCTTCCTTAAGTTATCAGCCACCTCTGTCTATTCTAGGAGTGGCCATGGTGGAGACTTCACTCCCTGCTGTGTGTTATCAGCTGCACCAGAGGTTTTTTAGGTTTTTTACTGACAAATTTTAATCCTTTAGAGCTTTGTAGTCTTCCACCCTGCAGTTTAGACCCCTCAAATACCAATGTCTCTTTAACAGGCTCAGCTAGGGATGGCAGAGCTGAAAAGTCAGTTGCTGTTGTAGAATCATCCACAGCCCAAATGGGAAGAGTGAGTCTGAAGCTGTAGCACCGCCCACAGCCCAAATGGGAAGAGTGAGTCTGAAGCTGTTGAACCACCCACAGCCTGAACAGGAAGTGGGAGCCTGAAACTGTAGAACTGCCCACAGTCTGAACAGGAAGTGGTAGCCTTAAACGGTAGAACCACTCATTGCCTGAACAGGAAGTGTGAGCCTGAAACTGTAGAACCAATCGTAGCCTGAACAGGAAGTGGGAGCCTGAACTATAGAACCACCCAGAGCCTGAACAGGAAGTGGGAGCCTGAAGCTGTAGAATTTTCCACAGCCTGTACAGGAAGTGGGAGCCTGAAGCTGCAGAATTTTCCACAGCCTGAACAGGAAATGGGAGCCTGGAGCTATAGAACCACCCACAGCCTGAACAGGAAGTAGGAGTCTAAATCTGTAGGACAACCCACAGTCTGAACAGAAAGTGGGAGCCTGAAGCTGTACAACCTCGCACATTCTGAACAGGAAGTGAGAGCCTGAAACTGTAGAACCACCCACAGGCTGAACAGGAAGTGGGAGCCTGAAGCTGTAGAACCACCCACAGGGTGAACAGGAAGTGGGAGCCTGACGCTGTAGAATTTTCCACAGCCTGAACAGGAAGTGGGAGCCTAAAGCTGTAGAACCACCCACAGCCTGAACAGGAAGTGGGAGCCTGAAGCTGTAGAACTGCCCACAGTCTGAACAGGAAGTGAGAGCCTGAAGCTGTAGAACCGCCCACAGGCTGAACAGGAAGTGGGAGCCTAAAGCTGTAGAATTTTCCACAGCCTGAACAGGAAGTGGGAGCCTAAAGCTGTAAAACCACCCACACCCTGAATAGGAAGTGGGATCCTGAAGCTTTGCAAAACACGCCTGAACAGGAAGTATGAGCCTGAAGCTGTAGGACCGCCCACAGCCTGAATAGGAAGTGGTAGTTTGAAGCTGTAGAACTACCAACAGTTTGAACAGGAAGTGGGAGTCTGAAGCTTTAGAACCACCCACAGTCTGAACAGGAAGTTCAGCCTGAAGCTGTAGAACCGTGAGGTCAGCACTTTTACCTCTTCTTGTGGCAAAATGCATTGTCTAATCAGACCATTTAATGTGCTGTGATTAAGAACTCTATAGCTCAAAACGCGTGGGTGCCGCTCGCTTGTCTCGTGTTGTGCTCCTGGTGTTTTAATGAATTTGTCACAGTAAAGAACTTTGGATAGTTTTAGCCAAGTCTTGCTGGATGTTGCTTTCTGTATCTAATCAGTCCACACCTGTGATAATGTATAGATCGGCACGATACATAACTGCAGCATCTGCCATTTCTGGGTATACTGGATCTATATGAGAGGAGGTCATCACCTTGGTTGCGGTCAGTCCTTGGACACTGCTAGGACCTGATGTGTCCACATTTTGGGAGTTCTGAAGATACCAGATATCCAGATTTTTACCTCTCAGTGTATAGGGGATAAGAGGCAATATTATGGCCATTGGATATTTCATGGGAGCATCTTATAGAAATACTGCTAATTACCATAATTGCGTCTTAGTCTCATTCACAATTTCTATTTCCAGAAGACCTCGCCGGCGCACAACATGAAGGAGGAGAACTTCCTCCGGCGCAGATTTTCCTTGTGTCCGACGGCCATCACACCGCAGAAGAGCGACAACGCCAAGCTGGCCCGAAACCTGTCGTTTGGAGCCGATCATGATATGAATGCGCTCAATACAGGTGGGGGCTCCAATGACATATAGATTAACCTGTTACCAAGTTGGTTCATTAAGCAACAGGTTGAGGTGTGTTGCTTTCTGGAAATTAACAACATGCACGCTTTCTGCTGTTGACGGATCTTATCATAGCTTTATTTTTAAGGTTATCATGGCATGGTGACGCATGAGCATTGGCTGTTTATTGTTTAGAGAGATGTTCCCACCATAGACTTTGATGGTATAGGAAAGGATATACCATCAAAGTCTGAGAGGTGCGGGTCTCAGCTCTGCATCCTACACCTATCTCGGAAATAGGCCCTGAAAGTTATGGCTCAGAATGGAGAGGTCACGCTTGCGCACGACTCTCCATTCTTTTCTATTAGAGTTTGGAGAACACAGCTCTCCCCTGTACTGGGAACTCCCATAGAACTGAATGGAGAACATAGCGCTCCCCTGTACTGGGAACTCCCATAGAACATACTGTAGAACACAGCGCTCCCCTGTACTGGGAACGCCCGTAGAACAGAATGGAGAACTCAGCGTTCCCCTGTACTGGGAACTCCCATAGAACAGAATGGAGAACACAGCGCTCCCTGTACTGGGAACTACCATAGAACAGAATGGAGAGAACACAGCACTCCCCTGTACTGGGAACTCTCATAGAACAGAATGGAGAGAACACAGCACTCCCCTGTACTGGGAACTCCCATAGAACAGAATGCAGTACACAGCGCTCCTCTGTACTGGGAACTCCCAAAGAACAGAATGGAGAACACAGCGCTCCCCTGTACTGGGAACTCCCATAGAACAGAATGGAGAGAACACAGCGCTCACCTGTTCTGGGAACTCCCATAGAACAGACTGGAGAGAACACAGTGCTCCCCTGTACTGGGACCACCCGTAGAACAGAATGGAGAGAACACAGTGCTCCCCTGTACTGGGAACACCCGTAGAACAGAATGGAGAGATTACAGCGCTCCCCTGTACTGGGAACTCCCCTAGAGCAGAAGGGAGAACACAGCGCTCCCCTGCACTGGGAAATCCCATAGAACAGAATGGAGAGAACACAGCGCTCCCCTGTACTGGGAACTCCCATAGAACAGAATGGAGAGAACACAGCGCTCCCCTGTACTGGGAACTCCCATAGAACAGACTGGAGAACACAGCGCTCCCCTGTACTGGGAACTCCCATAGAACAGAATGGAGAGAACACAGCGCTCCCCTGTACTGGGAACTCCCATAGAACAGAATGTAGAGAACACAGCGCTCCCCTGTACTGGGAACTCCCATAGAACAGAATGGATAGAACACAGCGCTCCCCTGTACTGGAGACTCCCATAGAACAGAATGGAGAACACAGCGCTCCCCTGTACTGGGAGCTCCCATAGAACAGAATGGAGATAACACAGCGCTCCCCTGTACTGGGAACTCCCATAGAACAGAATGGAGAATACAGCCCTCCCCTGTACTGAGAACTCCCATAGCACAGAAAGGAAAGTCGTGCGCAAGAGGCCTGATCTCCATTCTGAGCCACGACTTTCGGGGGCCTGTTCTTGAGGTAGAGGCGGGACCTGCACCTATCAGATTTTAATGGCATACTCTAGCGATATTCCATCAATGTCTATGATGGGAAAACCCCTTTACATTTATATTACCGGTGCGGGGTTTATGCCCTTTTATTTCTCCTCTGCAGGGAAAGATACAGAACTCAACAATTTGCCAACTGCAAAGGATGAGGCTCCGCTGTCCCCGAATGCTGCTAATAAGGTACCAGACATGGATTGTACTTAGCGAGTACCCGAGACTTATACATCGGAGACGTCCTGGGATAGTCACTGCTCATCTAAGGAGCCCTGGGCCTCTTGTCTGATGGTTGTCGAAAGTTGGACTGAAACTGATTTATTGACTTTTATTGATTTTATTCATTCATATAGCGCCTTTATACTCCATAGCGCTGTACACAGATTGACATCATTCACATTGGTTCCTATTGGGGCTCACAGTTGAAATTTCAGGTTAATCTATCAGTTTGTTTTTGGAATCTGGGGAAACCCACACAAACATGGTGGAAATATACAAACTCCTTGCAGATGATGTCTTTAATGGGATTTAAACTCAAGACCTCAGCACTGCAAGGCAACAGAGTTAACCACTAAGCCACCGCCCTACACTGTGCTAACCACTGAGTCATTGTGCTACACTGTGCTAACCACTGAACCACCGCCCTACACTGTACTAACCACTGAGCCACCGCCCTACACTGTACTAACCACTGAGCCACCGCCCTACACTGTACTAACCACTGAGCCACTGTGATACATGTGCTAACCACTGAGCCACCACCCTACACTGGGCTAACCACTGCGCCACCGTGTTGCACTGTGCCAATCATTGAGCCACTATACTACACTGTGCTAATAACTGAGCCACTATGCTCCACTGTGCTAACCACTGAGCCACCATGATCCACTGTGCTAACCACTGAGCCACCGCCCTACCCTGTGCTAAGCACTGAGCCACCGTGCTACACTGTGCTAATCATTGAGCCACTATGCTACACTGTGCTAATCACTGAGCCACTATGATCCACTGTGCTAACCACTGAAGCACCATACTACACAATACTAACCACTGAGCCATCGAGCTGCACTGTGCTAACCACTGAGCCACCGTGCTGCACTGTCCGAAGCACTGAGCCACCGTTCTACACTGTTCTAATCACTGAGCCACTATGCTCCACTGTGCTAACCACTGAGACACCATGATCCACTGTGCTAACCACTGAGCCACCGCCCTACACTGTGCTAATCATTGAGCCACTATGCTACACTGTGCTAACCACTGAAGCACCATACTACACAATACTAACCACTGAGCCATCGAGCTGCACTGTCCTAACCACTGAGCCACCATTCTGCCACTTATTGTGTCACTGCTTGTGGCTCACCGGAGTACTCTGCAGAGTGGCGAGCCTTCACACTCTGCTCCGCTGAAGCCTGCAACTATATGTGCGTCCGGAGGACCCACATCTACAGGTAGTCCCTGGCGCCGCCGCCACTGCCGATCACCAAGGTCCCAAGCCGATAGCCGATCGGGAAATCTCACGATGCCCAGGTCTGTCTTTGACAGTGTGAAGTTAGACCAGACAGTCTTACAATGCGTCACATGTATAACACTTTATATTAAGTCTTTTGGGAGAAAACGTAACAACAAATTTGCAATTTCGGCCTCGTTTTTTCTAGTCCTTTTTTGTACGCTGTTCCCCATGTGATCATTCTGTAGTTGGGGTCACTACGGCTGCAGTGATACCAATTCTGTATAGGTTTTGTTTATTCTTTTTTTATTTTCAATTATTTTCAATAGATAGGGATTTTATTATGCAAACATTTTTATTATTATTTTTTTTTAGTCCCACTAGGAGACTTGATCATATGATTGCTGATATGATTCACCGCATTAGTTAATTATTGCAGTATATCATACATGTCAGGCAGGGCCTATAGCGCAGACACAGAAATCAGACCTGGAAGCCTTCCTTAGGTCCCTGGATATCCATGTAAACCCATTGACTCCCTGAGAACACATTGCAGGGGGTGATAATGGGTGAGAGAGGGAAGCCCCTCCCCTAAAACCACTTAGATGCACTGGTCACTATTCACTGCAGCATCTAAGAGGTTAAAGAGCTCAGATCTGAGGTCTGGCAACTTGTCGCCATTAGAGTAGGGTCCAGGCCGTCATGAGACTCCTGAGCCCCCGCTTTTTCCAGTGCAGGGAAATGATGCCAGTGCTTTTTTGCTCCCACTGACAAAAAACGTATTGTGGTCCTTACGGGGTTAAGTTGTCTTACTTTATGTCTCTAACTGCACCACAATTTTCACCACATGTTTTTGGTGACACGACGTCGCCCACTAAGTCACAACACCAACTTTCCACGAAAGTATAAAAAAAGTAAAAGAAAAAAATACCTATATTTTCCATATTAGTTACCAGAACAAAAAAAATCTATTGTCTTATGTAAAAATTCCATAAAAATAAAGCCCTAGGTATCGTGGGAAAAAAAGGTGACAAAAAAATTAAATAACCAAGAGAAAGTTTTATAGGGGACAAATTTGCATGTACAAAAAAAAGGCTGAAAATGGCCAGAAATGCGGGTACATGGCCTGGTAGGTAAGTGGTTAATCGAGTACAGCCCCTTTAACTGCTTGGACACATTGGGCCTTATGTATGAAAACTGTCTAGCAGTTGCCCATAGCAACCAACCAGAGCTCATAGCAACCAACCAGAGCTCATAGCAACCAAATCGGGGCCCATAGCAACCAATCAGAGCTCACAGCAACCAACCAGAGCTCATAGCAACCAATCAGAGCTCACAGCAACCAATCAGAGCCCATAGCAACTAATCAGAGCTCATAGCAACCAACCAGAGCCCATAACAACCAATCAGGGGCCCATAGCAACCGATCACAGCTCACAGCAACCAATCAGAGCTCACAGCAACCAACCAGAGCTCATAGCAACCAATCAGAGCTCATAGCAACCAATCATAGCTCACAGCAACCAATAAGAGCTCTGCTTTCACTTCTCTAGAGCACTAACAGAAGTGAAAGCTGAGCTCTTATTGGTTGCTGTTAGCTCTGATTGGTTGCTATGGGTTCTGATTGCTTGATATACGATACATCTTACTGTTAGTTTTCATAAATTACATCCGGTGTAGCCAATCAGAGCTCATAGCAACCAATCAGAGCCCATAGCAACCAATCAGAGCCCATAACAACCAATCAGAGTTCATAGCGACCAATCAGAGCCCATAGCAACCAATCAGAGCTCACAGTAACTAATCAAAGCTCATAGTAACTAATCAGACCTCATAACAACCAATCAGAGTCCATAATAACTAATCAGAGCCCATAGCAACCAATCAGAGCCCATAACAACCAATCAGAGCCCATAAAAACCAATCAGAGTTCACAGCAACCAATCAGTGCTCACAGCAACCAATCAGAGGTCATAGCAACCAATCAGATCCAATGGCAACCAATCAGAGCTCACAGCAACCAGTCAGAGTTTATAGCATCCTGAGCCCATAGCAACCAATCAGAACTCATAGCAACCAATCAGAACTCATAGCAACCAATCAGAGCCAACAGCAACCAATCAGAGCCAACAGCAACCAATCAGAGCCCATAAAAACTAATCAGAGCTCATAACAACCATTCAGAGTTCATAGCAAAAAATCAGAGCTCAACTTACATTTCATATAGTGCTCTGGAAAAATGAAAGCTGAGCTCTGATTGGTTGTTATGGGCTCTGGTTGGTTGCTATGGGCTCTGATTGGTCGCTATGAAATGTGATTGGTTGCTATGAGCTCTGATTGGTCGCTATGAGCTCTGATTGGTCGCTATGAGCTCTGAGTGGTTGATATAAGCTCTGATTGGATGTTATGGGCTCCGATTGGTTCCTATGGGCTCTGATTGGTTCCTATTCGCTCTGATTGGTTCCCATGGGCTCTGATTGGTTGCTATGGGCAACAAAGACAGTCTTACTGCTAGACAGTTTTCATACATAAGGCCCATTGTCATAGATATGAGTCCAGGCTATCTGCGCCGCCCCCCCCCACCATATCCTGGCGGCCACGGCTTTCCCCTCGCATCTTGTGAGGAGGAGATGTATCCGGATGTTTCGGGGTCCAGCACCTTCCATAGAGCCGGAGGCTGCAGCAGACGTGCTCAGGCCTATGAGTGTGAATAATTCATGGCGGCGGCTCTGCAGTACAGTACACAGCCCAGCGCCGCGCCCATGCATTATTCATCCCTGGGAAATATGCTAATCAGCCAGATTGTCAATGAACGCTACCTGGCATGACTATTACGGCGCACTCGGGGTGATAGTGGGGTGAGCCGCGCCCGTCCCCATATTTGGGTGGCATCTGCTCTCTGAAGCCTTTGTCTGCTTGGTTTTCTGGTTCCACTTCATCATCTTTTTAGCTGGAAAGATAAATTTAGTTCATGCTCTTTGGTTCAGAATAAAGATTTTTTTTTACATATTTCTTACGCCACCTCACCCCCCCTCCCATGTCTGGCATATCCACCCTGTGTTAACTATTTAATGTGAAAACACCTATTAAAGGGGGTTTCTCACCACAATGATTAGATTTTAACATATAAGGTAAATGGAGACTATTACCAAATACACTGCTGTTCTGATTTTGCTTTGGTCAAGAGATAAAGAAGATTTTATCTCTTCCTAGAGTACACATGTTACTCTGATTACCGACCACCTCTCCCTGCTTTCTCTAGTCGTTCATTGCTCCAAGCTTCTGTCAGTCATTTCTGTCCATGGTGAATCACTTCCTGAAGAGGTTTATCTCTAGCAACAGACTTTGTTTACCTACTTAAATGATCAGCTTTCAGTCTTTAGAGCCCTGCACTTTCCCATTATATATCTCTTGTACTCATGTCAGTGTAAGAGGAATAGCTAGGAACAGCAGAGCTAATGTGTCATTCACTGTTATAGAACCACCCACAGCTTGACCAGGAAGTCCAACCCCCTCTACTAGCCAGGGTGGCTGCTGCGCTAGAGGACTTAAAGGGGTATTCCCACCTCGTTGATTGGCTTTGAACATGTAGGCAAAGGTTATTACCAAATAAATTGCTGTTGTGACTCATTTCAGAGTTAGAACAATTCTTATCTCTTGCTTGAGTGCATAGGCTTCTCTAGATCACCAACAGAGGCATTACTTGAAGCTTCTGGGCCCTAGTGCAAATAGTGAAATGGGGCCCTTCAGTTACCATGTGCCATTGACAATGCTGTGGCAGAGGGACTTTTTAGGCCCATTGCAGGACCCGGTAGCGTCTGCTACCTCTGCAGCCCCTATAGCTACGCCCCTGGTCACCAACCCCCTCTCCCTGCTTTAGCATTGTCAGGAATCCCATTCACAGTGCAAGGCTCAGTGAGTCGGATGTGAATTGAGAAACGCTACATCCAATAGGCGACACTATAAAGTCCCATGAGTCTGTTTGGATATATTTACTTTTCAGTGGAGCGACTGATGCTGTATAAGGCTCCACACACCTCCATGGTGCCTCTCCCTAATGAGGAATGTTACCCCTTTTGAACTCCCCCTACAGCTACTTACCCAGCTGTTTGTAGATCAATTAACTGGTTGGTGTTAATCCCATTCACATTGCAAGACTCAGTGAGTTGGATGTGAATTGAGGAAAGCTTTCCTAGGAGCCTTTCAGAATATATTTGAATATCAGTGGAGCGACTGATGGCATATAAGTCTCCACACACCTACATGGTGCCCTCCCTAATAAGAAACATCCCCCCTTTTGAAATCAATAAAACTTTAACTCATGTAAACTTTGTAATATAACAAATCCGCCAACGCTTGGTTCCGGCAGACGCCGACATCGGAGATAGCGATTTCCAATTACAATTTCACCGCTAGGAATTTGAAGTTGTGTTGAAAAATGCCGTTAATTTGGGTTAATTACCTCCGCCTGGGCGACGGCACCTGGAGAAGTAAAGGGGAAATCCAAATTATGAGCATTAACGGAGAGACACCAGGCAGCATGAGGATGTACCCGCTGCACATAATACTGGGAGTCTATAATGGGCTCCAGGTGGCGAGATGGAGACAAAAGAAAATCAGGCAGTTAAGTGCCTGAGCTCCGGGATTGCGTCATCCCCCTCCTTGTAGATTAGTTCACCTCAGGCCGGCAATTTTCAGATCCAAGTGGTCTCACATTGTGCCCACCCTTCTCTCATCTTTTATAGCCCTGCATTATTTGGCACTACATGGTAATATTATTTAAGAACATTATGGCTGTATTATATGGGCACTATAGGGTGGTATTAGTTAATAACAGGATGGCTGTATTATATGAGCACTATATGGTTTTATTAGTTAAGAACATGATGGCTGTAGTATATGAGCACTATATGGTTGTATTAGTTAAGTACAGGATGGCTGTATTATATGAGCACTATATGGTTGTATTAGTTAAGAACAGGATGGCTGTATTATATGAGCACTATATGGTTGTATTAGTTAAGAACAGGATGGCTGTATTATATGAGCACTATAGGGTTGTATTAGTTAAGACTAGTACGGCTGTATTATATAAGCACTCTATAGTTGTATTAGTTAAGAACAGGATGGCTGTATTAAATGAGCACTATATGGTTGTATTAGTTAACAATGGTATAACTGTAGTATTTGGGCAGTATGGGGTGGTATTAATTAAAAACACTACGGCTGTATTATATAGAAGTTATAGGGTGGTATTAGTTAAGAACACTATGGCTGTATTATATGGGCACTATAGGGTGGTATTAGTTAATAACATTATGGCTGTATTATATGGGCAATATAGGGTGGTATTACTTAAGAACAGGATGGCTGTATTATATGAGCACTATATGTTGTATTAGTTAAGAACAGGATGGCTGTATTATATGAGCACTATATGGTTGTATTAGTTAAGAACAGGATGGCTGTATTATATGAGCACTATATGGTTGTATTAGTTAAGAACAGTTGGTGTTTTTTTGGATAAATAGTTTATTAGTTAAAATAAGAAAA
>JAODAL010048910.1:0-28594 GCA_025379985.1 Phyllomedusa bahiana | reverse complement strand
TTTTCCCCCTACCCCCCCCTTTTGGGTATGGGAGTAGTAAGTGGTAGCAATAAAGGGGCCCTTTTTGGGCCCTCTCCGGGACAACGCTCAGTACCACACAATATGGTGGTAAGGCAGCCAGGGATGTAACTGGTGCACAGTATTTCTTAATCCTTAAGTGCTGTTATCTCCCCCTGTAAAAAAAAGGCTGATTGCTCCATACCCTTTTAACAATACCAATCACAGAATGTAAGGGGTTAAAAATTTTGGGTTTTATGGACCAATTTGGTTTTTCATATTTGAAAGATTTTATTGCTAAAGCAGTATTACAGAAATACATATGCCACTTTTAGAATCTAACAATATTCTACGGAGTCACAAAGATGTCTAAAACATATTTAAGAGGTGTAAAATAACAGTATTTATAAAATAATGCTCTTTAAAGATATTGTAAATATTAACAAGAGCATATGGTTCAATAGCAGTGGATAGACCATTTAAGGAACAGATAAATAGAAGAAAATATTACATTAAAGGTAATATCACTAATGTGCATGGCTCACAAGAGGCTACAATCCAGATGGCAAAAAAAGTTTGATTTAAGGTTTTTTTAAAAGGGAAAAATATGTTTTGAGCTTAAAATTTTGATTTTAGCCCTCGGGATACTTTTTTGCTAGTCTGCATCAAAATATATTCATTAAAATAACCCCCTTTGAGGAGTCTGAAACAAAGTATCCTTTCCCTCCCAATTCCATCAGGCGGGGGCGAGTGGACAAAGGAGTCCAAAATGTCTGCACTGGGGAAAAGGTTTTGCTTCTGTAAGATTCCCTTAGAGCCCCCCCCGCCGGCATCGAACAAATCAATTCCTTTCCAGCAAAGTTCGGGGATAAGATCTCATTTACAATCCCCGCTCAGCTTAATTAAGATAGACAGGGGTCAAACACTAACATGTAAATCGGTGATCCGGGTCCGGCCCAATCACAAATCTGCAAAAGGTTCACCTGCGAAAAGACCAAATTTTTTATAAAAATTTTCCTGTGGATGTACTCAGGGGGGCAAACCGCATCCTTTTACCTTTACAAAGCCCCTCGGGACCTCTCCTAGGTGGACACGTGTTAGTGGAAATTAAAATTAATTTTGACCAAAATTAGTACAGGGGCTTGAGGGAGTCTCCTTGTCTGTGAAGACATTGAGAAAAACCCCCATTTCCTGAGCAGGGACAGCACCTCATCAGGTCATAGACGCCCATTATAGTACACTTGTCAAATCATACATGTTAAAATATTTTCAACTAAAATCTATTCATTTTTTTTAAAGTCCTCCCCTTGGAAGTGGGTTTAAAAATAAAAAAAAATAAGAAGACCTTCCGGTGCAATACGGGGATGGGGGTTTAACATTCATTTATCAAAAAAACTCGCCTTTGTCTGTTCTGGCAATTTGAAAGCAAGACTCAAAACCCTTTGGGTTTTGCCAAAGTCAGCCCCTCCCCCATAACTACCTAGGTAATTGCTCATTGGGTTCACAAGGAAACAGTGGGATGAATTTGTGCTTCTGTTGGTCACTTGCACTCAAAGGTTCCTACTAAAGGAAACTCCCCGTATCATGAAGCTATAACAGGTCAAGCTGGACTTCTCTTCAGGGTTTGGGCAACCTAGTTTCTGTCCAGCTCACATTCTCCACATCATGGCCTCTGTACATAAATCACATACACAGAGTAAATGTGTAAGATATTTGTATGTGTATATAATATGTTAAATCAGTCTTCAGGTGTTTGGGCTTCTATGGTCCCCCACAAAAAAAGTCGACCCCCCACTTTTAGTACTCAAATGTTCTAGTGTTCAAGACCCGTTTTTATTTTATTCCGGTTCGGTTGTTATTAATGGTGGCTACTTGATGCTAGTGATGGGGGGATTAGTCTTTCAATAATAACAAATGATTAACACCCGGTATGTTACTGGGATAAGGTTTATTCAGGCTTTTAAAAAAATTCTCCTTTAAAACCATATTTTGGGGGTCGAATGCAATTTTTTGTCCGAGGAAAACTTGTCACAGAAACCGTAAAGTTGTTTAAACTAATGTTTTTTGGGGCCTAATGGGGTTTTGGGTGTTCCTCCAGCCCCTTAGCATCAAAAATTGGGTCTATGGGTAGAAAAACTCGAAATTTTAAATTTATTTAATTGGGCAAGCTTAAACCCTTTTTCTGAAGGGGTTTAATGGAATAAGCAACGGGAATTCAGTAAATTAATGTTTCTAAGCATCTCTGAACTCCCAAACCAGGATGATGCTGATTATATAGTGGGGAATGGATGACTATTGAACCCCTTCCCGCCCCATGGATTTTTATTTGTATCATTTTGGTTTTATTTTCTGTTTTGTTTGAGGTGCACTCAAAGCATAGGATCTAATCGATATATCCTCTTTTTGAAAAAAATTTAATTTTTCCCCTGTATTGGGTTATTCTAATTTGTACCTATGTAATGGTATTTGCAGAGACATGATTTGCTTTATTTGTATTGGGCGCTTCACTGTCTGCTAGACCAGCGTAGTCCCTTTTTGTAGTACTGTTTGCACCTGCGCATTGTTGGATGCTGGCTGAATGGTCGAGATGGGGTGCACAACTTCCCCAGCTGCACTTGCGCAGCTATGTCTCTTCCCAGTTGGTCCCTAATTGGTGGTAATTCCCTTTATTTTTAAAAAATAATCCCTTCTCCTATAGCGGTATATCTTTAATATGTTCCCCTCCGTCTCATTTTTAAAGTTGTTTTAGGGTCTATCAATAAATATCAGTCCTTTTCACTATATTTGTCTGTTATACACTAAAAGGTCTTCCTGAGACTGTGCATTGCATTGGATGTGGGTTGATAGAGATGGATCACACGATCCATGGCAACGCTTGCGCAGTTATTAGTTACTGCGCATGGTACTGGATGCTGGACAAACTACAGAGATCGTGCAATCCTCCGGCCTCACCTGCGCAGGTATATTTGTTTTTTGCGCCTGCCATTTCATTATAGACGCCCGGGTATACCTTTTGTGAAAAGTGTGATTACCGGCTGCCCGCGCAAAGGGTTTTTAAGACGCAAGACACATTTGGGAATATAGGGAAAATTTTGGTTATTTCTTTGTCCCTGATTATACATATTACATGAAAAAAACCTTTGAGATTCTTAGTTCACATGTTTTGATCAAAAAACTGTTTTTGCCCCCCCGACTTCAAGGGATTAAAATGTTTTACCAACCACATATACCCCCCACCTATCTGCTTCATCGATCCTGTTCCAGGATATTAGTGACATAGGATTCTTTTTGGACTCTAAGAATACTTAAATTTTTGGGTTTTTCCTATCAAGAACGTAAACCAAAATAACAGTACCTGCTTTTTCTCTTTCTAAATTTTTATTTTGGCTTCCCTATGGGCCCATCTGTTCCCTGATGAGCCTCTTCATTTTTTAGGGGAGGGGGAACATGTTAGTAGTTTACCAAAACTAAAGATGACAAATGGACAAGCAATCAATAGGTATTGTGTATCCATTAGTGTAGCTTTATATTTTTATAGGGAATTCATGTTGTATTTATATTTGTGGTACCTATTTGTAGGGCACTTTTGTAGGGTTTATTAGGAGTTGAGTTAGGTTCCTGGTGGGGGCGCCCTTATTGGGGCGGTTTACCCCACTTTTGTATAGGTAGACAGCTTTTGTAGGGGTTAAGTATAGGGTTTGTTATAGGTTTAGCTTTTTTTCTATATCTTTAAAGATACTAACTTATTTTTTTTTTGTATTTTTAACTTCCCGCCTAAGTTAATTGACTATCTTAACTAAATACTTTTAATAATGGCTGTATTGCATTAATACAAATTTGCAGTATATCACCTGGTAAATCAAAGAATAGAACATTAACTGTTTACATATTAGAAGTAATCAATTGTGTTTTTAATATGATTAAATGAACAAATTATATTTCAAATGGTGATAATTTTGCCACACCTCCAGATCAACCTGTATGTGTTAACCAAAATAAAAGCTTTTGCTTCTGAAATCAACCTGTCAGCTGCCAAGACTTCCTGCATTATCTTGTTGACTCTGGATGGACATTGATGTTCTTCTACAAGATTTGGTGACAAATCCTTTACTTCCATTTTGAGGTCATAAGATTTTCATGTAAAATGAAGATGGTTAACAAAGTGCTAAGAAGAGGGGTCTTGAACAAGGTTATTAAACATTGCCATGGCTTCTCTAGTGACCTTCTCCCAGCTACTTGGTGGAGTGTGGTCTTGCCAGTGGATATACTCTAATTTCAGTTTCTACTGCTTCCTCCCAGGGATGAAACACAGTTGAAACAGAACTGCAAAAGCCCAGATGTCTATGCTTGGTTCCAAGATTAAGAACACCTTCTTAAATTGCATCACTTGGGATACCTATATTTGACATTGGTGAAAACAGGCTCCCCATATGTTGAGTCATACCAAAGTCAGAAAGCTTGAGATGTCTTTGTCCATGAACAACATGTCAGGCTTTAGGCCCCTGTGCACCAATCCTCTGGAATGCTTGTAGTCAAGAGCACCAGATATTTGGGTTGTGCACCTCTTTATGGCTTCCTCTAGAATTCCAACCTCCAATAATCAGATCCGCATCATTAGATATAGTTGTGTACTGCAATAAGGAGCTTCTATATATTGGACTATGGTAGAAGTTAATGTGGTTGGTGCAATTGATACTGCTGGGAGATAGTGGGTACTCAGATGGCCATGTTGCTTCAAACTTTATACTGTAATGGAGCCCTCATCCACCCTTTGTAGGAACCAATGTGTTGATAAGGAACATGATCTTGCCATATGTATCATTAGAGCTGTAGCTGGGTAGTTCTAGGGTTTGGTGTTTCCCACGAAGAAGTCTCAGGTTGTAAATAGAACATGTGGAGAAGCCTTTCTTTTCTCGGACTCATTGAGATGAAGTAATGGGCCAGACTTTGCGATCTCCTGTGTCATCACATAGTAATCTATTGTAACAATGGAGATTGGGATACGTGGTAATTATTCTTGGGTGCTCAGAGATCGACAGATGGCTGTCAAAGGTGTTCAACCTGGTCCTCTCCTTTCTTACCAGTTTCACAGCCAGTGATTAACCTAAACAGTAAAAAAATAAAATGTTTAATATAGAGAAAATTCAACAAATCCTTTTTCTTCACAATATCAACACTACTTTTTTCCTGCAAGTTTAATGGCTTTGCATTTTTGGTTTGTAACATTTGTCTTGTATATGCAAAAAGATACATAAAACCTTCATGCAGCAGAAGCCATTAAATATTATGGATCTTGGAATTCAGTAGGCTTATTATACTTTTTCTTTTTTAATCTGCGAAAGCAATGTTCTGGTATTGTAGGAACTCAGACTAAAACTGATACTACAATACTACCTTTTGTTTTTGTTAAACATCCCACCTGTGGAAAGTGCCAAAAAGACAAGTTAACGTGACAAAAAAACAACCAGTCCTCCAGCTGTCTCAAACTCCTTATGCAATGTGGTAAAATCTTATCTTTTTTTTTTTTTTTTTTGTCAAGTAGAATGGCAAAAACGGAGTTTGGTATTGCAATAATAGTACTAACACAAAATTCCCATTGTAGTACTACTGCACTTGGAACAGCACAAACGTCAAGCAAAAAATAAGCTATCATGGAATTAACAGGCTTTTTAACCCATCTTCTCCCATCTAGAAATTGTTATGAAATGAGATGTACACAAAATGTCAATTAAACAAACTAAAACTTATTTTTAATATTAAGTTGCCAAAAAACAATTGTAGAGTGTTGGTCAAAAACCAGAAAAAGGTAAAACCCTTTACATTGACCTTCATTCTGTAGACTTTGCTTATTTTGCGCATATTTGAAAACCCAAAAAACAGGATAACAGTGAACCCAGCCTAATACGGGCAGAGGAGCTTGGCAAAAAATTTATCTACCTGCCTCGACAATTGATTTGAACAGGGTTGTAAGGGGAATAAGATGCCCTTTTTTTTTGTCCCCCAGTCACCATGCAATCAGCTTTATTCTGGGCTTGTTTACATACCTTTTGTCTTCAAGTAAACTTGTCCATAATCTCCGACCCAACCCCCTGAACCTTATAAACCTCTAACTCCTCCATTTTCCCCGTTGGCTCCTTGCACAAGAAAATGGTTGATGCCGACATGAAAGGGTAAATCCAAAACCCATGAGCTGCCTCTGAATTTTAAAGGAGCAGCTACTGTGGGTTCAGGCCTCCCCCTTCCTTAACTATTGGTGGGAATGACTCTTGTTGCTAAAGATGTAATCACTAGGCATGAACCATTCATGTAGACTCTTGTTGAATTGGGGTTGGGGTAGACTGACCAAGGGGCTGGGCCTCCACAAGGGGACAGGGAGCACCCACCCAATATGTTAGAATACATAGCCTGTCTCTCCTTTTACTGATTTTGCCAAAACCAAACTCTGTTCTATATGGACGTTATATAGAGCATTTTGCTCATAAGCTGACTCCATATGTTTTGTGGATGACTTATCCCTTTTCAATAATTATCATTAAAATTAATATAATTCTGTAAATGTTCAGCGTCCATATATTTGGCATAGGTGAGCCGGCCACATGTCTTTCCTGGCTTCCAATTTCACTTATACACCAGGCTGTAGACATTAAACAAAGGTCTCTGGATGTAAAGTAGGGCTCAGTCCCTTTTAGGGCCCCTTGTGAATAATATTTTTTTAAAAGCCTTTCATAGAATTTTAGCTTTTGGCTATGGATATGTTTTTTTTAGTATATAAAGTAACCACCCCAGAGGGCCAAAAGGATTTGCTTTTTTTCCTCATGGGGGGTGAGGTTATTGAACCCCCCTTCTCGCCCCTTGTATCATTTTTTTTTTTACTCCCCACCTAAGTTCTTTGACCATCATAATTACATTAATGGCAGTCTGTTATATTAGTACCAATTTGCAGAATAACACCTGGTAACTCAAAGATGCCATGCAAAATAAACAGTGTGAACACATCCTAATAGCAGGGCTGGAGGAGTTTGGCAACCATTTATCTACATTCTGCCTATAGAAATTATTTGATTGAACAGGCTTATTAGGCAGTGTTCACACAGCTTATTCAAGCCATAATTGCGAGCCGGATTTCGCTTGCAATTACGGCTTGAATAACGGGTGGGTGCGGGGGCGCTGCCCGCCGGCCCCATAGACTTGCATTATCCACGGGCGGGGAGAAAGTAACATGCACATTATCCACGGCGCGTATGCGCCGTAAATGTGCAGTTATTTTCTCCCCGCCCGGCGGATTCGCCGAACGGGAGGACGACGGAATCCACTGTTTTCTATGAGAACGAATACCGTAATGACAGGACAATTGGGGCCGTACTGAAGCGCATATCCGGCGCGCAGTACGGCTCCAATCCGTGCCCAAATAAACCGTCTGAACACAGCCTTAGAGACAAACCCTTTTTGTTCACCCAGTCTACCATGCATGGCCAGCTTTATTCTGGTTGTCTTCAGCAAGTAGAACTTGGCCGTAGGTCCACCTGACCCAACCTCTCAATGACCCTGTAAACCTCTATAATCTCCTCCATGGTTTTCCGGGTTGGCGTCATTGCAGCTAGAGAGAGGTTAATGCTCTAAGTGAATGAAGAAATCAACAAGAACCATGAGCTGTCTCTGACTTTTGAAGGGGAGCAGCTACTGGAGGTTGAGGTCACTCCCCTTTCATTGGCAATTGGATATTAATGACCCTCTTAAGTTAGTGATGTAATCACCTAGACACTGACCATTCATGTAGACTTTCTATTGTTGAGTTAGCTGTGAATAGATTGACCAAGGAGCTGGACCATCCACAGGCATATCCGGGAGTTGCTGCCTCTATTTGTTTTGGTCACATCAGTAGAAGGGGAGACCTGACTACTGTAGTTACTAACAAACTCGGTTCTTATATATGGACATTATATAGCGTGTTTTGCACATAAGCTGACTCAATACATTTTGTGAATAACTTATCCCTTTTCTTTGATAATCCTTAATCTTAACATGTAATTCTGTAAATGATCAGTATCCATGTATGTGTGGCACAGGCAAGTTGGCCATGCATCTAGTTCCTGCCTTCCAATTCCCTTATACAGTAGGCTTTATATGTTAGATTTCTCTGGATGCCAAGAAGTGGCATCGCCTTTTTAGGGTCCCATTGTAAAGTATACACTTGTAGTAATGCCATTCAATAGAATAGTTTAGGCTTCTTTGCTATGCTATACTTTTTGTAGTAGATGCAATATAGAGGCTAATAGGACTCTCTCCTTTTATTTCTTTGGTCAGTGAGGGATAGATGGTTATTGAACCGCTTCCCACCCCATGGATTTTTTTTTCTTCCCCTCCCCACCTACTGGTTCTTTGACCATCTTGATTACTTTAATAATTAGTTTTTTGCATTAGTACCAATTTGCAGCATGTCACCAGATCAAAGATTAATCACTGCTTGCATATTAGAAGTAAACAATTGTGGTGTAATGATTAAATTGACAAATTTGTGTTTCAAATTTTAATCAAAAATGTGAAGTGGGGTTAATGTTACCACACCTCCAGATCAACCTGAAACAAACTTGTATGTATGAAGCAAAGCCTTTATTTTGGTTCTGAAATCAACCTGTCAGACTTCCTGCATTATCTTGATGGCCCTGGATGATAAACTGATGATGTTCCTCTACAAGATCTGGTGCCAAAACCTCTGCTTCCACCTTGGGGTCAGAATCGGACTTTCCATGGAAAATTAAGATATCAGCACTCCTCTCTAAGAGGGGTCTTGAGGAAAGTTATTAAACATTGCCATGGCTTCTCTAGTAATCTTCAGCCAGCTACCTTGTGGAGGAGTATGGTTAAGGTGGTCTTGCCAGTGGACATACTTTCTAATTTGTCAAGTTTCCACTGCTTCCTACCAGGGATGAAACCCAGTTGAAACGGTAGAACTGCAAAAGCCCAGATGTCTATGCTTGGGTCTAAGACTAAGAACTAATCACCTTTTTTTAAATTGCAAAACTTGGGAGACATATATGGGACAATGTTGAAGCCAGGCACCCCACTTGTTATACCAAAGTCAGCAAGCTTGGTATGATATGCTTCATCCATAATCAAAAGTTGTCAGGATTTAGGTCTCTGCACCAATCCTCTGGAATGCATGTAGTCAAGAGCGCCAGATATTTGAGTTTTGTGCCGCTTTATGGCTTTTTCTGGAACTCAAACCTGCCGAAATCACATCAAGAGCTTCTATATTTTGGACTATGCTGGAGATTATTGTGCTTGGGGCAGCTGATGCTGCTGTAGATTGGCCTTACTCTGTCCATGTTGTATCAAGCCTTATACTGTAAAGGAGCCCTCATTCACCCCTTGTAGGAACAAATGTGTCGCTAAAGGATAGACATTTGCCTTCTAGATCATTAGAGATGTAGCTGGGTATTTCTAGGGTTTGGTATTTCCCAACAAGGTGGTTCATGTTGTAAATACTACATGTGGAGTAGCCTTTCTTTCCTTGGCATCAATGAGATGATAAAATTTATTATGTCATGACTCGGGAGATCCCAACATCTGGCAATCTATCGTATGAAAGATTGGTTGTTCTTGGGTGCTCGGAGATCAGCACACAGCTTTCAGAAAAATATTCAACCTGGTCCAGTCCTTTCTTACCAGTTTCACAACCAGTGATTCTTAATAGTAAATGAAATGTTTAATAAAAAAATTAGAAAAAAAATTGACACCATTTTTCTGAAGATCACTATTTTTTTTTTCCTTAAATATTAGGAACCGAAAATGCAAACCCATTAGTCATGTATATGCAAAAGGTACATAACCTTCATGTAGCATCATAAACCAATAAATATTGTTATGACTCTTGGAGCTCCGTAGAACAATTACAGGATTATTTTTGTGTTCTGTATTCTGCAAAAGCAGTACCCAGAGACTAAAGCTGTGATATTAGAACATGGTTTTGTGGTGGTGTACATCCTGCCTGTGAAAAAAATCAAACCTATTGCCAAAAAGACACGTTAACTAGCCAAAAACAACCCATCCTACAGCTGTTTTAAATATAAACTCATGGAATGTGGCAACATTTGTCAAGTTAAAGTGGCAAAAACTCAGCTTGGTATAAGTGACCCAGAAATTTCCATGGTATTATTGCATGGTGAACAGTACAAATGCAACAAGCAAAATGTAAGCAGTCATGGCATTACCAGGGTTTTTTAAACTCCTCCCCTCCCACCAGGAATTGTTATGAAATGAGGTACACAATGATACCATTAAAAAACTTGTGCTTCAAAAAGATAAGCCATCAAAAGATTAAGGGGACAGAGAACCAAAATATTGCAGCAGCATCAAAGCCAAAACCAGGAATGGGTCCAAAACCCAGAAGAGGAAAAAGCCTTCACATTAGACTCTCTCTGAAGGCTTCATTCCTAGTTTTGGCTTCCAAATACTGCAGCAAAATAAGCATTAACAGTGTGAACCCAGCCTAATAGCAGGGCTGGAGGAGCTCAGCAACCATTTATCTATGTTCTGCCTTAGAAATAACATAACTATTGGATTGAACAGGCTTTTTAGGAGAAATAAGGGAGACTTTTTTTGTCCATCCTCAGTCTGCCATGCATGGCCAGCTTTATTCTGGCCTTGTTCACATACCTGTGATTTTGTCTTCAGCAAGTAGCACTTGGCTCTAGGTCCCCTGACCCAACCTCTTGATGACCCTGTAAACCTCTATAATCTCCTCCATCAGGGGCATAGCTAAAGACTCATGGGCCTGGGTGCAAAACTTCAGCTTGGGGCCCCCCTACCGCCAGACTATGTCTGTGGACCTATACTTTTCAACAACAGGTTCCCTATTTGACATGGCGGATGTCTGCGGTGTAGCACACTACAGGAAATTATTGCTTATGTCCTGTGATTACTGCAACCCCTGTACATACATACATACATACATACATACATACTACATACATACATAACATACATACTTACTTACATACATACATACATTACATACATACTTACATTACAAATAGGGGGTAAATTAAGGTGACACCATTTTATAAGTAGAGTACAAATTTGCTTTACCTGGCGAAGTTGTGCACCTATTTTAGAAGCACAACATTCATAAGCGTTGTAAGACCTCACATGCCTTCGGTCGCCATCTTGGCTCTGCCCGGGGGTCATCCAGCTCTGGGATCGCCATTTTTTTCTGTAAACGGGCTGGCACTCCAATATATAGCACTCCAACACCAGGCGTCCGTTTTATACTGGCCGCGCCAGCTTTATTCAGGCTCCAGATAAACATACAGCAACCAAACATAAACAAAACCTCGGCCGTCTAGCCACTACCTAAACACATAGTGAGTCCCTCGCTACCCAGTGATCTGTCTACCACACAGGACCACCAAACCAACAGTACTCCTACTGTCGCAATACTAGCCTGGGGGCCAGAGCCCTTCTCCTTGGCTCCGCTGCTGCTCCACTCCAAACAGCAGACCACGCCTGCTGATTACCTGGAGCACCAGGCTCTTATAGGCCTCCAAGGTCATGCCAAAAACATGTGCTGGAACATGGGGAGTAGACACCCACCCAACACATTGCCTACTCCCAATAAGAGCCAACCCAGAAATAGCTAGACGGCTGCCAACCGCACATTTTTGACTGACAGCAAAAAAGGGTTTGGCTCTTATCCCACCAAGGCCAAATACCCTTGGTGGTGTGTTCTTGTGGATCTTCTGTATAGCTCCACTTAGTGGCAGAAACTTGCGACTGCTTGCTGTCGCTCTGCCACAGCGTATACAGGGCTCTTATGTCCATAGCCCTTAACACGGCTGCCTTGGATCCTGGTTCCTTCAGCGAGTGAATCTGTACTGAGCTCAGTATAGAAATATAGAAAAAAAATGATTGATCCGGTGCACGTGTATATCTCTAAAGAACACCAATGATGCAGGCAAAATTATTTAAGTTATCCGATCTATTTTAAAAAGCATGCAGAGGAGTTATCCTTCGCACGATTAAAGAAACAGATAAAAACCTAATGCGTTTCACGCTACACAAAGCGCTTCATCAGAGGCAATATAATATACAACATACTGCTGTCTTATAAAGGATCTATACTTTATTAATGGGTTCTACTAAACATCAATCAAAGTACCTCTGGATCTTCATTGAACCAGTGAGATGTCAATCAAGTGTCATCCCGGCTATGAGACATGAGCGCATCCAAAAACATGGTCCTAAAGCCGGCATTGTTAAAATAATACATAGATTCTAACACTTTTTTTATCAAATACAGATGACAAATTGTTATGGTTGACTCTTTAATGTATTCTCACTATTAGATTAATAAAATATATATTAAATATGAGTGTTGTGTGTATATTAAATGTATATGTGATAAATGTGTTGTGCCAAAAAAAAAGTTTGATATATAGCTGTAGTACTTCAAAATGAGACCTGCATCAAATGCAGGATAGGAGCTGTAGTACTTCACCATGAGACATACCTGTGAATGACAAAATGGTGGTCAGGTCAGAAGGAAGGAAATCCATGTTGCTACATAGTGATGGTATTAATTCACACTTAGATCGGGCACACTTTGAGCAGGGCCATAGTGACCAAGGGCCCTAAGTGTGTACTTACAAAAAAAAACTTTTTAAAATGATTAGGATTAAATGAATAAATTGTGTTTTCAAATGGTTATCAGAAATGTGAAGTGATAATGTTGCTGCTAGAGATGGGCGAATTGATTATAACTAAGTGGAATTCGTTTAGAATTTCAGGAAAACTTCGGTTCTGAATGAAGTCGAAGTTTGGGGGACTTCGGGTGAACGAAGTGTGCCTTTGATTGATAAAATGGCTGCGAGCACATGGCGTTACATGAGGCAAAAAATTTCGGGGAGGAAAAAGGGGGGGGCATAGCCTACATGAATGTGCAGAGATAACCCAATCAGACACCGGCGGGATTCGTGTGACGTCCCCCGGGCACTATATAAGTCCGGGCGCGACGCTGGGAGCTCATACTGCTCTCACTGTACTTTGGGGAAGGGGGCTGCCGCAGCTGTTATGATGTCTCTTATTTAAGAACTGATTTTTATACAGCGATTTTTGGGGGGTGTCACAGCTTGTCTCAGAGACTGCTTCTCTTACGTTCTAATTCTGATTTTTTGGGGATTGGATCTGAAGTCCAGTGTGTGTCCAGTGCAGCTGCATATACATTTTAAAGCTATCTGCTCACAGCAAAATGGAATATCCAAGGTTATCTAAGCCAGTTCCTTTGTATTCATTTAAAGAAACCGCGTTTTTACAATACAGATACCACTTCATTTTTGGCTGCTCAATTCTTTTGGGCAATTTACATCCAGGGGTTAATTAAGCGTTCTGCTGCTGTGGTCACTAAAAGAAACCGTTTATTTCACCGCAAAATACATTTTTCCTGTAGCATAATTCACAAGCGAAGGTTAAAGGGGTTGTCTCGCTACAATGATTGGGTTTTAATTAAAAGATCTTTAAAAAACAAGCAGCTTTGCAATATATGTTCATTATAAATGTCCTACTGATTTTGAGCTATCCCTGTTAGTAGTAAATCAGCTTCTCAAATCTCTATAGCGGCAGACCTGTTGATCTTTCTCACTGGCTGTCAGGTCTGACTCATCACCTTCAGAATACAGGTCAGAGCAGAGCCCCTCCCACACAGAATGCTTCTGTAGTGGAGGGAGGGGGAGGGCTCTGGCTTCTGTCTGCTGCCTGGATTAACCCTGTGTCCTCTTCCCTCTCTCTACAAGTTTGGGGGAAGCAAGGGAAGCTGATCAAAAGATGTACAGCAGTGACCCTGTGTTACTATAATCAGGTTTGGGGAAAGCTGTGACTATACTAATGACAGATCAGGGGGCATGTAAACGCTTTTGCTTGCGTACATGACACATCCTGAATATGTAACACTTCCCAGCCCCTGTTTTTTCTGATGGGTTTGTTGGGAAATGTGGGTTTTTGTTGCTACAGCAGGGGGTTAGGAACACAGGGCATTCCCTCTCCTTGCTATTGCATACACAGCTTCACAACCTCTACACATCAGTCAGCCGTAATACAGCTGATTTAGCGCCTGCAGCGACGGGGGAGGCACACAAAAAGGGTTTAACTCTGGCAGAAAACCCCCAACCCCCTCCCCTGCTGTATAAAAGTTAGGAGCTTTCTGTGTGCTAGGGGGGGAAAGAGGGAGGAGAAGGGGCAGGCAAAAAGCACCCCCCATGAATTCAACTGCCAGGCACACTGAGGTACTGAAAGTTGTAATGAGAAACTCCTTTTAAATTACAAGTTTTCCTCTTGTGTGTAGCTAAAAAACACCCATTTAACAGCTAAAAATTTAATTTTTTTGTTTGCTCAATTCTTTTTGCGCAATTTACATCAGGGTTTTTAGCATTCTGCTGCTGTGGTGACAAAATAAACCTATTTTTAGGCAAAAAAAACATTTTTCCGTAGCATAATTACAACGAAGGTTAATTACAATTTTTCCCTCTTGTGTGTACAAAATACAGCCTTTGTAACACGCTACAAAGCTCGAGTTTTTGGCGCTCAATTTTTTTGGGAAAAATTTACACCGGGTTTAAACAAGTATTTTTCTGCAGTTGTACTCAAAAAAAACTTTTTTTTCACCCCACCGAAGAAAATCTGTACTTTTTTTTCATATCCGAAGGTTAAAAAAGCCTTTTTGTCTTTTTATTCAGAAAAATATTTTTTACGTTTTAAACGGCAATACAAGTAAATTTTTTCCTCCCCATTTGGGGGATGCAATTTAACCAAGGTTACCCAAGCTTGTTAGGGGTTCTTTTGGAGTCAAATAAGGGGGGTATTTACATAAAGTTTTCTTCTCAAACATGTCTGTAAATTTAAACAAACAGTTGTCGACAGAGGGGGCGGCCTTCCCGCGGTGGATGGCCAAACTTCCGGCGGCCAGGTCCAGACAAAGGGGCGTCGCGCAGGGGGACTCAGTGAGGCCTAGGTGGGGGTTGGGGGGGTTTTATTTCTATAAAAAAAAAAAAGTGGGGGGGAAATAAAATTAAATTGGTGGGGGGGGGGGGGGGTTTGTATAATTTTTGGTTTGGGGTTTTTTTTTTGGGGGGGGGGGGGGGGGGGTTTAGGGTTTTTTTTTTTTTTTTGGGGGGGTGTTTGGGGGGTTGGGTTTTTTTTTTTGGGTGGGGTTTTTGTGTGGGGGGGGGTGGTTTTTGGGGGGGGGGGGGGGGGGGGGGGGGTGTTTGTTGGTGGGGGGGGGGGGGGTTTTTTTTTTGTGGGGGTTTTTTTTTTTTTTAAAAAAATTTGGTTTTTTGGGTGGTGGGGGGGGGGGGGGGGGGGGGGTGTTGGGGTGGTGGGGGGTTTTTTTTTTTTGTGGGGGGGTTTTTGGGGGGTTTTTTTTGGGTGTTTTTTTTTTGGGGGGTGTGGGTTTGGGGGGAAAATGAATGAAGAAGGGAAAAGTTTACCTTAAATGGGGTTAGGGTTATTTATTGGAAGAATTTTGGGGTTTTCCATTTTTTAGATAAGGTAATTTAAAGGGGGCCCTGCTCCCCCCCACTCCCCTCATCAAAGGCCCCATCCTCCTTTCGGCCAGTTCGTAACCCTTTAAGGGCGCACTAACCGTGCTCCGTCCAAGTGTTGGTACTGCAGTCCTTTCCCTTTCAAATGGGGACTCTGCACCTTTAGAGAATAATGGCTTTTGCCGGATGGGAGTTCCAAGCCCTAATTCTTTTCCAAAAAAGGCAGTACCATCACTTCATAAATATTAAACAGAAAGTGGGGGCCGTCCTTGATCTTTTGTTTATTCCAAATGCACGCACGGGGCATCTGGAGCTTAACTACGGCAGGCCTACAGTCCTTTTCGCCCCTGGGTGAATGTCTTCCGCCCACACCAACAACTTGGGACAGGATGCCCCTTCTCCCCCAGTTGTCAAAATGCGCTCCCCCCAATGTCCGCCCCACAAGTACTCCATCATACCACAAAGTTAGGCACAGCGTGTCACGCAGTTTTCACCCGGGTTGCCCGGCGATGAAGTCACACGGGAGGAATGCTCCGTTCTGCAGCAAGAAATCGATGGTGGCTTTCTCCGCGCCAACTGCAAATCGGGAACCATGGTGACGGACAAGGGGGGAACTGGGTCCCCACTGCACGAGGATGGCCCCCGCCCCTCTGGCGCAGTGTTTTAATCTGGTGTGAAAAAGGGTTCCGAATCTTCCCCTGATCCACGATCTTCAGAAGATTCTGAAAATGGCCAGGAAACTGTGCATGACTTCATCCATCCTAGAAAGCAGGAAAACCTCCGCGAATTGGCGGAAAAACCCTCCCCCAAAAACCTTTGATATGCGATGTTTCCAAACCCCTTGAAATTTAGTGCCAGTTTGGACCACGAGAAAGAGGGGCCCCTTAACATTTTTTTTGATCCCGGGGAAGGAGTACTCCCCTGAATTGATGTCAGCCCGTCGCTCATGCTGAAACCCTCCTTTGTTGGGGCCCTTTAGGAGGCCATTTTGTCAGTCGCCAGGATATGGTATGAATAAACGCTTCCACTGCTTCAGTCCTGGAACAGATGCTGAAAAAGTCTGGGCAGGGGACTGGGGAGTGGCAAATACATCTGCGGCCACTAGTCCGCTTTACTGAAAAGGAGGAAAATTGGAGCAGAAGCTTTTTTGGTGAAAAGAGTGGATTTTCTACCCCGGGACAAAGAGGGGGCGGAGCAGTGGAGGGAGGGGGAAAGGAATGAGGAAGGGCGGGCAGAGACCCACAAACACCGTGGGGAGTATACAGTGAGGCAGCAGGGAGCCCCCCAGTACTTTTACAGATGGCCCCCACGCTGATTTGCCCGGCTATGACTGCCGAATTGTCGCATGCGGAAGGGATGATTTTGCTCTCCACCCTAATTGGGCCCTCGTTTCGCCCCCAAATGGGACCCCCTTTCCCGCTCTGATTTCCGCTCCTCAGCAGAAACCAATCGGGAGTCGCTGATTACAGTTCCTTCCCCCGCAAAGTGAGGGTTAGGGCCAGCAGGACCTGGGCGTCCCTAACCAACAGGGGGTGGCCTATTTTGGACCACTCTGCCACCCCTTTAGAAACCCCTGGATAGGGGCACCAAATGGAGTGTGGCCGCAATTCCCGGGTTTGCGGGGAGAACGCCGCCCCCGCCAAAAGTGGGCTCAACGGTTGTTTCAGTGCGGGGGGGGCCATATTTAACCCAAAGAACCTGTTGTCCCAAAATGTGGAACGACTGACCTTTGTCAAAGAATCAGGCTGGTTTGGGGCCAGATTTCCACACCCCAATGCCTTTGGGGCGTCAGACTACATCAGCCACGCCTACACAAACTGAGAAATGAGTTGGGTTAAAACTACCTCCCTCAGCCACTATTCTGAGCCGCCACCTGCCTGATGCCACACATCTACTGACAGTTTTCCCTCTCCCCCCACTTTACCAAAGGGTATTGCCACCCGCCTCCACGTCATTTTGCCACTCTGACATCTTGCCTTTTGGCTGCCCCCTCACCCCACACTGTCACTAATGTTTTCCACCTGAGCTCTCACTTGTTTTTTTTTCCCGCTTTCGCGGCAGACTTCATACTACATCCCCCTTCATTTTTTGGTCAGTTTTTACCCCCGTAAAGTGCCCCCGGGGAATTTTTTATGAAGGATTTTAAAAGCGGCGGCAGTCATTCGTGTCATACTAAAACACAAAATTTATGAAGACAAACCAGCTCCCTCTCATATTTAAGCAGACACAAACGTTCTCGCACCCGGAGGCTCTGTGCAGCCGGAAATAGCTGTTTTTTAACGGATTCTCCCGAAGTAAATTTTTACCAAAAATAATTTTGTCGGAAATTCAGGAATGATCGAAATTTTTTAAAATTCGCCCATTCTAGTTTCCGTGTGTTGAGCGATTTTACGACAAAGTTGAGACGGCACAGTTTTTTTAGTTTGCAATTTTTAGATCATGTGGGGTTGAGGTAAAAAACTGTGCATCATTAAGATTGCCCATTTTGGGCTTCCTGCATTTTTGGGGCAGGCAAACTGCTTACAAAAAGCAGGGTGAGAGTGTGGCACGTCATGAGGGATGTGTATGGGGGCGATTGCGGAAAAATCACAGACCTCGTTTTACATAAAACCGTTCCTGTTCACCTCCGTGTCTCAGCATCTCAGAGCAGAGGAGTCCTCTGTTCCAAACGCTCAGCGAAATTCTTTTTCTTCCAAGAAACCTCTACTTTTATTTGACCCTTACAATTTATTTTTGATTAGAGATTGGAAGTTTTTATGTATTGGAGAGAATTTTTAAAGACATCTACCGCTGAAAAGCCGGGGGGGGTGGGGGGAGGGGATGGGGGCCCCGGGGGCGAACAGCCCTCTATAAAAAATACTGGATAAAGTTCCCCCAACTTAGTGAACTTGACTGCAATAGCTTTTTTAAAACCGTTTTCAAATTGAAATATTTCCTGGTATTGGCACCTGAACTTAATTAGGATACACCTTTTCTAAAACTGCACTCTTTGTTGGGCAAAACTCCAAAATTTCGTATACATTTCAGATAGGTTTAATTTTAAATTTTCCCCCATTCCACCTTGAAAAATCCCCTTTCTTAAAATTTTAAACCAGCAATTTTTTTAGTCCCACAGTGAATTTAGTGCCAAAATACCTTTTATTACCAATACATTTTTAGTACGTGTTTTTTTCACTTGGGGGCAGCCACTTTTATCTACTTTGCAGGGAAATTTGAATCCAGCAATTTTGTTTTTTTGAGGTTTGGGAAAAACGTGATTTGCCCTCTTTTTAAAAAGAACTTTTCCAAAACTCTTCCTACCTTCTCAAATTTTTTATTTCTGCAGGAGCGAAATGCAGGTGGTAACGAGCAAAAAGGGGGTAGGGCTGGGGTAGGGTACAGAGGTGCCCTTCCAGTGCGGCGGGCAACACCATCCCGGATCGTCAGTTGCGGCCTCGGCCCGTCATCTTGGGGAGGGCCCTTTTAATTAAGTAACGAAAAGCGTCGCCAATCTGTCCCTTTGTGGTTATCAACCTCTCAAGCGTCTTACCACCTTTTCCTCCCATCACAGCCACAAATGTCGTCCTCAGCATCACCACATCCCCAACATAAAAGCACCCCCAAATTAAACCCTTCGTGTACTCACCACTGTGGATAATCCTTTTTCTGAAACCTTTTGACAAAATGGGGTTGGGGATTTCCAGAAGGCATTTTTAAAAAGATCGGGGGCCCAAAAGGGGGAATGATTTTTCTCGCTCTGACCCCAGTTACTGATGAAATAAAGGAGAAGGAACCCGGGTTCAATCGCCAACAACCCCCGGGCCCGCCCCGGCAACGCTTTGGGCGGCCCCTTTGCTTGTACCCCCGCGGCCCGGGAGGCGAATTCGGGAAACACGAAAGTCACCTGGGGATGTTTTACAAACAACTACACATTTGCGGTTTCCAACGTGTCTTTTCAGCAAATTTTGGGCTTGGCACCCCCTTCATCATTTGGGACAGGGGGAAAAGGGATGGGGTAGTGCCCATAGGGGTTTTCCGCCTAAAAAAGGGGAGAGGGCTTTTGCAAAATCTCCCTGAAAAGGTTTCCGCCCAGCCACGGAAACCCCCAAACCCCGGGCTCCTCGCTTTTTTTTCGCCGTAAAAAAGGGCCCCGGGACCTCAACCCGGGGGCCCGCCTTTAAACCAAGCCCGTTCACCCTGCGAGGGTCATATCCCCCCTATGCCCGAAAAACGCATAAGTAGAGGCAAAAACCCTTGGGTTTTTTAAAACCACCACCAAAAATGCAAAGTCACATGCAGCAAATTTAAATGATTTTGAAATGGAGAAAAACTAGAGTTTGGCCCGTATCGATTCAAACGAAGGGGAATTGGGTTTGGGAATTTCAAAAAAATTCGTTCACCCGAAGCCCCCCCCAAACTTCGACTTCTTTCCAACCGAAGTGGGCTTTTGATTGAAAAAAGGCTGGGAAGCACATGGCCAAAAAGGGGCAAAAAGCACCTTGGGGGAAGGGGCATACCTGCATAACATTTTCAGATAAAGCCAATCAGAGACCGGGGGATTCTGTTGACGTCACGGCACTATATAAGTCCGGGGCGCGCCCCCCGGGAAGCTCACCCCTCCACTTTTCTGACCCCGGGGAAGGTGCCCCGCGGCTGATTTGGATAGCTCCCCTGAAAAACTATTTTTTACACCATTTTTTGTGGGGGTCCCCCCCAGCTTGTCTGGGAACTTTTCCTTTTAATTTTCTATTCTATTTTAGGGGCTTTGGATCTGAAATCCAGTTGCTCCACCCCGTTTGCATATACATTCAATATCCAAGTGGGATCTAAGCCAGTTCCTGTTGTATTCATTTAAAGAAACAGCGTTTTTACAATACAAATACCACTTCATTTTTCGCTGCTCAATTCTATTGCACAATTTACATCCATGGGTTAATTAAGCGTTTTGCTGGTGTGCTGACCCCAAGAAACCGTTATTTTCAACGCCAAATTATATACATTTTTCCTGTAGCATAATTCCCAAGCGAAGGGTAATTACAATTTTCTCGTTGTGTGGCGTAGAAAACACGCAATTGTAACACGCTACAAAGCTACTAGTTTGTGGTTGCTCAATTCTTTTGCGCAATTTACATCCAGGGGTTAATTAAGCGTTCTGCAGTTGTACTCAGTAAAAGAATGTGTTTTTCATCGCCACAGAAGAAATTCTGTAGCATAATTCATATCCGAAGGTTAATTAAGCCTGTTTGTGCTTTTCTATTCAGTAAAACAGTTTTTAAATGGCACAAGTCAATTTTTCCTGCCCATTTGTGGAGCGCAATTTATATCCAAGGGTTACACAAGCTTCTTAGTGGGTTCATTTGGCGTCAAATACAGAGTGTGTATTTATCATATACAGATACCTTCATCAAACATTGACTGTACATTTTAGAACAAACAGTAGGTCAGACAGAGGTGGCAGGCTCTTCACCTGCGAGTGGCAGAGGCACAAACATTCCAGGCCCAGGTCGCAGCACAGCAAGGGGACGTCACAGCAGGGGTCACTCGGTGAGGCCACAACTGCTGCTGTCATCTAGCGGCCGTGTTCAGCAACCCCATGGTTCTTGATTGGTTGATTAGGTCATCCACTTCCTCCCAGATGACATCTGACAACCCCAGCCAAAAGTCGGTGGGAACGTCAGACACAACCCTTAGTTGGCATGGCCCGGGAGCGGGTCAGCGGCCCTCACCTGTCCTCAACCCGCCTCTGTCCCATCCAGTTCCCAGAGCTAGAGATCTACTATGTGGTCTGGGCTCAGTGCCACTATATAGCGAGGATGAACATTTTGAGGAGGGCAGTCAGCAGCTACTTGGCAGCGAAGAAATGGGGCCAATATCCCCTGCTTCTTGCAGTAGGTGGCAAAGTATAGCTATTGAGAGTGGCATGGGAGTTCATGTTGGGAGGGGTCAGCCTCTGCATACCAAGACCGGTGATGAGGACAGCAGTGACGATGAAACACAAATAGATGATGATGTAGACGACCGCACTTGGGAGCCGGGCGAGGCAAGGGCTTCATCATCGTCAGGAGAAGAGGGCGTCAGCTTGTCAGGCCGCGGCACAGCCAGCAAGTGGGTCGTGTGGCCGCGAGTCAGCAGGATAGCAGCAGTGTGAGGTCAGGAGCCAAGCGGCCACGGGGTAAAAAACCCGCTTCGCAGGTCCAAGAAAGTAGTGGTACAGGGGCTCAGCGAGGCAGCGGCGGCAGTAGCTACTCAGTGCGGAGCGTTGGCGGTAAAATCTGATACTCGGCGGTGTGGCAGTTCTTTGCTAAGACACCGGAGGAGCCAAATATGGGTATATGTAGAATCTGTAAGCAGAAAGTGAAGTGTGGCCAGGGAGCTTACGTTGGCACCACGGCCCTGCGTCAACACATGCAGCGTCACCCTCCGGTGGCCTGGGAGAAACGTGGCTCAGATGTGGTGGTCCATCCTGCCGCCGCAGCAGCCGCGCCCAGTGGCACGCATGCCATTGTAGCCAGTCAAGGCTCCACCACCTCTGCAGAAGGGAGCTGTTTCTCTTTGACATCATCTCCCGGTCCAGATGCTCCTGCTCCTCGCTACTCATGGCGCCAGCAGTCGTTCAGCGAGGCGTTTGCAAAGAGACAACAGTATGCGTCCAACCATCCTAAGGTGCAGCAGCTGACCGTGCTCCTGTCCAAGTTGTTGGTACTGCAGTCCCTCCCTTTCCAAATGGTGTACTCTGCACCATTCAGAGAACTAATGGCTTGTGCCGAGATGGAGAGTTCCAAGCCGTAATTTTCCAAAAAGGCAGTAGCAGCACTTCATAAATATGTAGAACAGAAGGTGGGCCAGTCCTTAAGCTTATCGGTTTGTTCCAAGGTGCACGGCAGCCCGGACGTCTGGAGCTGTAACTACAGTCAGGGCCAGTACATGTGCTTCCGGCCCAGGCACACCAACAAATTGGACAGGAGACGCCGCTTTCTCCTACACGTTGTCAAACTGCTGCTCCTGCACCAATGTCCGCCTCCTCCTCCTCCTCCTCCACCACCATCTGTCTCCACAAGTACTGCTCCATACCACATGTGTATGGCACAGCGGTGTCACGCAGTTCTACACCTGGCTTGCCTCGGCGAACGAAGTCACACAGGGGAGGAACTGCTCCGCGTCATGCAGCAAGAAAACGGCGTGTGGCTTTCTCCGCGCCAACTGCAAATCGGAACCATGGTGACGGACAATGGGAGGAACATGGTGTCCGCTCTGCACCGAGGGATGGTCCATGCGCCCTGCATGGCGCACGTGTTCAATCTGGTGTGAAAAGGTTCCTGAAGTCTTCCACCGATCTTCAGAACATTCTGAAAATGGCCAGGAAACTGTGCATGCACTTTATCCATTCGTACAAAGCCAGGAACACCCTCCTCGAGTTGCAGCGGCAGAGCAGCCTCCCCCAACACTTTCTGATATGCGATGTTTCCACCCGTTGGAATTCCAGCCTGCACATGTTGGACCGACTGTATGAACAGAGAGGCCATTAACGATTTTTTTGATGATCCAAACAGACAGAAGTACTCCCCTGTGTAACTTTGATGTCAGCCAGTGGCAGCTCATGCATGACACCTGCCATTCGAGGAGGTGACGTTATTTGTCAGTCGCCAGGACTACGGAATGAATAACGTCATTCCACTGCTTCATGTCCTGGAACAGATGCTGAAAAATCTGTCTGGGTAGGGGACTGGAGATGTGGCGACTACATCTCGTGGCCACATAAGTCCGGTGGGGACTGAAATGGAGGAGGAGGACAAAATGGGATCCTTTTTCCCAGCTATTGAGGGAGGACAAACTCATACTATAGGGAAATCCTCCGTAATCAGTTGGCTGCTGCCTATGTGCGGCATCGTCCCTCCTCTGACAGGTCTGACCGGGGGGTTCCTCAGCGCTCACGTACTACTGCTGCGGCTGCTGAATGAAGGTGGGGGGGTAGGAGCAGTACCAGCTCCATCAGCAGTAACCTAAGTCTGGAGTCGCTGAGCAGCTTCCTTCACCCGCCTAGTGAGGAGGGTAGTCGCCAGCAGCAGCAGGACCTGGAGCAGTCCCTGGACCAACAGTTGGTGGCCTACTTGGACAGCACTCTGCCACCCCAGTTAGAAGATCCGCTGGACTACTGGGCAGCCAAACGATGTGTGGCCGCAACTTGCAGAGTTTGCAGTGGAGAAGCTGTCCTGCCCGGCCAGTAGTGTGGCATCAGAGCGGGTGTTCAGTGCGGCAGTAGCCATCGTTACCCTAAGGAGACCCGCTTGTCCACGGGAAATGTGGAAGGACTGACCTTTGTCAAGATGAATCAGGCGTGGATCGGCCAGGATCTCCACACCAATGCCTTAAGCGTCAGACTACATCAGCCATGATGCCTCACCCAAACTGAGAAATGAGTCTGGCTTCAAACTACCTGCCTCAGCCACTATTCTGATGCCGCCACCCGCCTCATGCCACACATCTGCTGACAGTTTCTCCAACTGCCACCAACCATCTTTACCAGGGACTGATATTGCCACCCACCTCCACACTGTCATTGTGCCACTGTCTGACCTCATGCTGCTGCTGTGGCTGCTGCCGTGACCTCCACACTGTCAATGTGCCACTCTGTGACCTATTCCTGTTTTTGCCACCTCCAGAATATCATTGTGCCACTGTCTGACCTCATGCTGCTGTGGCTAGCGCAGTCACCTCCACACTGTCACTAATGTTGCCACCTGAGCTCTGAGCTTTTTTTTTGCCAGCTTTCTCTGGCATGACTTTATCAGGCAACATTCCCACTTGAGTTTTTTGGTCAGTTTTGCCCTCTTAAGTGCCCAGGGAATTTTATAGTGAAGCGATTCTAAGAGCGGCGGCAGTCCATGTGCGTGTCATACTAAAACACAACATTGAAATGAAGACCAAACCAGCTCCCTCTGCATATTTAAGCAAAGCACAATGTTCTGCAGCACCCTACAGGCTCTGTGCAGCCTGGAAATAGCTGTTTTTTAACGTGATTCGTGCCGAAGTAATTCGGAAGTGAACGAAACGAATTTCGGGATATTCGCCCATCTCTAGAGGCAACACTTGGCCAAAAAAGGCCAGACTGACACCGGGCCTCCACCCTCTGTCTCCGCCTCCTCCTCCGTCACCACCAAGCGTTCCTCAGTTGCCCATGTCTGAGTCATGATCCGCTTCAGCCTCCACCGTCGCCCGAGTACCAACAGCACCACCAGAGACCCATCCTACCCCTTCTCCTTCCGCCAGTTTGACGACCTGCACGCCGTACAGTGGCCAGTCTAGCAGCCAGCCTTCTGTCTTCCAGGTTTGGGAGCAGAAGAAACACTTTAACCCAAACCATCCAAAAGCCTGAATGTCGGCATTGCCAGGCTTTTGGCCTTGGAAATGTTACCTTTCCGTCTGGTGGACATAGATGGGTTCTGCCACGACATGGCCCTTGCCTGCCCCCAATACCAGATGCCGAGCAGGCATTTCTTTGCCAGAAAAGCCGTCCCTGCCCTGGCCAGCCACGTGTCATCTAAAATTTCAAGCGCGTTGTCTGCATCTGTGGCCGGAAAAGTCATCTGACCACCGACATATGGACTTGTAAGCACGGCCAAGGCCGCTATATCTGTGACAGCTCGCTGGGTGGATGTCTCTGGGGGTGACGGTGGCTCTCAGGCTCGGCGCACGCTCTTCAAAACCGCAGGGATGGTGCAGGGTTCTTTTCCCCAAGGTCCTCTGGTGGCATCACGTGCCCAGAGAAACCAGGCCGTCTTGAAATTAATCTGTCTTGGAGAGCCGTCCACACACAGGTCAGGAGCTGTGGACTGCTCTCTGCAACGAGACCGAGCACTGGCTGGGTGACAAGAACCTTGTGCCAGGCAAGGTGGTGTGCGATAACGGCTGAAATCTGCTGGCCGCCCTTAAGATCGGTAGACTGGATCACATCCCTTGCCTGGCAAATGTCATGAACCTTGTCATCCAGAAATTTCTTAAGAGCTACCTGGGTCTGGACTGCCTGCTGAGGAAGGCTCGAAGTGTAAGTTCACACTTCCGCCGTTCGCACCCTGCTTCGTCCCACCTGGCTGCGTTGCAGCGTCAGCTCGGCCTCCCCGTCAACCGTCTCATTGACGTGGCAACACGCTGGAATTCCACCCTCCACATGCTCCAGCGATTGTGGCAGCAGCGCAATGCCATTACGCAGTACGAAGTGACACATGGTCTGACAAGCAGCGGTGCGGACCTCGGGGTGTTGAACCCCCGAGAGTGGAGGCAGGTGAAAGAGCTCTGCACCATCCTTGCCAGTTTTGAAGAAGCCACCAAAATGGTCAGTGCGGACAATGCCCTTGTCAGCATGAGCATTGTGGTGATCTTAGTTCTGGAACGATCGTTGGACACTCTGAAACAGGTCCCGCCAGCGACTGAGGAGGAGACGGACACAGATGTGGACACGGAGCCTTTCTCTCCGTCAAATCCACAAGGCCCGACAGTTTCACAATTTCATCGGTCTTCATTAGGCAGTGGTTCGAGGTCCAGAGCTAGTGCAAGGTGGCGCATCAGCTTTCAGGGTGCATCTCAGGCAAGTCAGGGCTGTGTTGAAGCTGTGCCGGAGGAGGAGGTATTCCTAGACACCGTTACCGACGTCCCTGCCTTGGAAAGAGGTTGGCGCGAATTTGAGGCTGAGGAGGAAGATCAGTTTTCTAGTGCCCCTCGACCCAGAGGCTTGGGAAATCAAGGCTCCATCTCTCACATGAGTGCTTGGATGCTCAATTTCCTCCATGATCCTCGCATTAAGGCCATCAAAATGAACAACAGTTACTGGGTGGCCACCCTCCTGCATCCCCGGTACAAAACAAAACTCGGCACTTTCCTTCCACCCACCCAAATAGAGAGTAAAATGCAGGAAATGGAGACCTTGCTGATTGATCAACTGGAGACATCTGTTGCGTCTGCTTCACGTTCCCCAAATGTCACGGTGGAACAACATCAGCGACGTGACAGCAGTAGAGTGCCAAGTAGGCGTAGCAGCAGCAGGCAAGGTGGCAGAAGCCTAATGGGTGACCTCTGGCAATCTTTGTTTACCACCTCACCAACGCATGCAATGCAGGGCACACATCCAACAGAGACCAGCTTAAGATCATGGTGCACGACTATCTGCGTCTCAACACCGATGTTTTTGTATGTGTCCGGACCCAATAGACTTCTGGGTATCCAAAATGGACGAATAGCCCGAGCTGGCTAGTCACGCCATAGGTCTTGTCCTGCCCAGCAGCCAGCGTCATATCTGAGCGGACCTTCAGCACAGCTGGAGGAGTCATTACAGACAAACGCATCCGGCTTTCCACAGATAATGTGGATCGTTTGACTTTCATCAAGATGAATCCGGCATGGATCTCTGATGTTGTGGCCCCAATTGCCAAGCTCACCGATTAGTTGCCGGTCTACTTCACATTCCTTTTCAAACAAATGGTCCTCTTGAAAAAATTTTTTAAAATGATCATTTCTTACTGCAATTTTTATTCTCTTTTCCCAACAGTTCATTTTGCTGTGAGGAGACTGTAAAAGACAGCAAGGTTTCATGACAACGCCGTATTCCATTTACTCCCTTTATCTTTAGAAGTTTTCACATTGTCAATGGTTTTGAGGTCATGTAGCTGTGAGATAGAAGCCACATTTCTGTTCCAAAGGACCATAATTATTGCTGTAAGTGGCATTTCTCCCTCACAATTTTTAACAGTGGCTGAGAAGTCATTTTTATAATTTTTTGGGTCATGCTGCTTTGAAATGCAGCAATACTACAGGTCCTATTAAAGTTTAACAGACATTTGTTCACAATCGTCAAGAGTAGCTCAAGGATGATGGTGCTGTCAGAAACTGGAATAGGTAGGACACTGTTAATGGACACATTGCAAAATGACATGTTTTTGCAAGATCTTTAACATGGCTATCAATCCCTGTATTGAGACAACCCATTTAATACAATTAAAAAAGAGAAACAGACGTGATGGGATTCCATCCTATTTTAAAAATGTGTTTTCTAGAATTAAACTAGTAAACTTGCATGTACAAAATAGCTGTTAAAAAAATTCCTCTGAATTGTACAAGGGAGGTACAGGAAAACTTGACCAGATGTAGGTTATTCAGAGGACATGGAGTATGGAGCACGGACAGAGAACAAAGTACAGAGACCATTTCCTCTAGCACGTTGAGTAAAATAAGAGAATGCCAAGAAAAAGGGCACCTGCGTGGAACAGGAGCGTTAACCACCAGTATTTCCAAGTGAAGCTCAATTGGTCCGCACTCATACAGAGGGGCAAGTGCTACCCAGGACAGGGACAGTATATGTCCAGTGAAACTAAAATGGTGGTTGAAAGACTCCTTTTTCCGGCACTTTTTTAAATCTGGGGGTCATGCAGGTTTGGGGCTCATGCTGCGTTCCAGGACAGGGATATTCAATGCCCAGTTCAAGCAAGATGATGGTTCAAATCATACTGCCTTCTGGCACTTTTTAATTTGTGGGTGATGCCGGTTTAAGGGTCATGCTGTGGTACAAGACAGGGATAGTGAATGTTGGTGTGGTGTTTTTTTTTTTTTTTTTTTTTTTTTTTTTTTTTCTGTGGCTTTTATAACCTAAGTGTGTTGCCCAAGATGTAGCATGTATCCATTTGACTGTTGTGGATGTTAATTCCAGCTTCTCCAGCCCTGTTTGGGTGCAAGAATGAAGGTGTTGTTGCTCTCCCATAGACTTTAATGGTCATCGCTCATAATCGACTGCTCACTATCAACTATCTTGTCGATGACGGTCGACTATCGACCGATGTCGATGGTCAACGTAATCGCTCAACACTAGTTGCTGCACCTCCAGGTCAACCTGTATAAAAACTTGTGTTAACCAAAATAAAGGCTTTTGTATCTGAAATCAATCTGATATTGGTGTTGACTTCCTGGATGATCAACTGATATTGTTTATCTTCTACTAGATTTTTTTGCCAAATCCTTTATTTCCACCCTGGGGGTCACAATTAGACTTTCCATGGAAAATTAAAATAGTTAAGAGCTGAGTGCTGAAAAGAGTGGTCTTGAAG
>JAODAL010048909.1:0-27500 GCA_025379985.1 Phyllomedusa bahiana | reverse complement strand
CCCCGAAGGGAAAAACCCCATTGTCCCAGCCAACTCACGGGCTGGGGGGCCCCAAAAAACCTACTCTATGCTCCGCCATTTTGCCCTCGGGGGAAAAACACCCTAAAGGAGCCCACCTTCGCCGGGCTGTCCCATTAACCAAAACGCTGAGGGAATCCATCCCGAAGGACTCTCTCCCCAATTTTCACCCCAACCCCCAAGAACCTCAGCCCCCCTAGGGCCACCAAAAAAAAAAACATTCCCCTCCCTCCTGAAAAAAAAACACAGAAAACCCACCTTAAGGGGGGGTGGGGGGGGACTTTTTCACCCCCCCCACGCCGCGCTGTCTGCTCCCCTGTGCCGACGGGCGGGGTTTAAATAACCTCGCCCGGTCCGGCGCGTTACTGGAACATAAGTTTTTTTCTTTGTAAAAATATATGTCGCAGTTAATGATATGGTGAGAAAAATACTGTGGAAACCCAGCCCAACTAAGAAAAATGTAATACAGAGGGCCCGGGCCCCGGATGTTTTCAGACTCTTGCTAAAAAGGGACCTATGTACCTATATACCTACTGTGGCACTATATATCTGCCTACTTGAGAGGGCCCTTGATACCTATCTACAGTACCTTCCTAGGATGGCCCTATATACAGGCAGTCCCCGGGTTACATACAGGTTAGGGGTGTAGGGTTTATTTTTTAAGTTAATTTTTAAGTCGGAACCCTATATTTTTTAATGTAGGGTAAGGTGTATATGATGGGTGAAAAAAAGGCAGGTATATGTCCCCGTAGCGCTATAGGAGGGATTGCCCCCCCCTAGGCTTAGGCCCCTCAAGGAGGTATAGGCGGTAAGGTCCCCATAGCAGGTTAGGCCCCCCATAGAGGTATAGGCAGGATTTTCCCCCTAAGCGGGTATAGGCAGAAAAGCCCCCCCATGGGCGGGTATATGTCCCCCATAGCGGGTAAAAGCGGTTTAGTACCCCATAGCAGGTATTTTCCCTCATGGTGGGTATAGGCATGTATGTCCCCCATAGCTTATGGGAAGGTATTCCCCTTACAGGATGGGCAGAATTTCCCCCATAAAAGGGTATAGGCAGATGCCCCCCATGGGACAAAAAGGCGGTAGCCCCCAAAGGCAGATATAGGAGGATGTCCCCCATAGGCAGGTATGTCCCCCATGGGCGGATGTCCCCCATAGTAGGTTTGGCCTTCCCGGGAGTTTATTGCGAAGCGGGGAGCGCTCGCTCTCTGCTCCGCAAAAAGGGCTTCGGCTCTTGAAACCCGGGAGGAGTCGATACAGCCGAAGAAAACCCCCGCCGGTCCCCCGGCCATGGCAGTCCCCGGACGCCGTTGGACGGAGAGCACTGCATGCACCCCAAAGGGGATTCACATGCAGCTGCGAAGATTGCTGACAGCGCCCGGGCCACCGAGCGCCCGGGACGCTGTCAGTTGCCCCGGGTTGCGTCGTTCCGGCCCCCGTTCGTAACAAAGGGGACAGACGTAATCAAAACGATGTAAGTCGGGACTCACTGTCCCTACCTATTAGGGGAAAACCCTTACTGAAGAAGAAAATTAACTACTTAAACGGAAGAGACCGCCTACTTATCTGACTAGATTTTAGGGTCTAATCTACCTAAAAGAAGTGTCTTCATATCCGCCTGTCTAATTTGGGGGGGGCTGAAAATATTGTTGCTACCCACCGTGGCACAAATTGGGGAACCCCAAAATTTTGCTGGGGCACTTTACTGTTTTGGTCTAAAATGTTTGGTGGTAAATTCTGCAGGATAACTCGTTTGCCATTATATTTCGGACCGATGCAGAAAAAAGGGAAAAAGAACGCCCTCATCAATAAGACTCACCTTGAGTCCCTAAATGTAACTGCACTGTAATCACTTACACGGCTGCAGAGCCTGTGAGCAATTGCTATCTACCACTATATAGTGGTACTAGTGGTCTTAGTGTAGCGGTGTATATTCATTAACAGTATAATGGTTTTATTCAGTCTCTTTTTAATGACATGAGATCATGTTGTGGCGGTATTATTTGGTCCTTGTATAATGTTGTTATTGCAAATTTTTGGTCTTGATATATTGATTTGGCATAACAGTTGAGGTAAATTTGTCACTATATGGATGGGATTGGCTGTATTATTTGGTGTTTGTATATTGTTGTTATTGGTAATATTAGTCTGGCTATACTGGTTTGTCATTAGTCACTATGTGCATACATAGTGGCGATAATGTGGCCCTTGTATATGTACTACACAGAAAAAAAGTTGTCCAGCATCCGATATAAGTACCCAACAAATAGATAAGTATATGTTACGGGTGTCCCTGCGACCCTCGTGTCGCGTCGCAGGCCACTCCCGCAACGGCCAGCACTCCTGGCTTGCGGCCGGTGGCGCGGCCCGAAACGCTCGGCCGCGGGATACCCCCGGAATGTCAACGGGAACACTTACCGTCCACGCTCATGGTCCCCATCTGGCGCGAGCTTTCTGCTGCCGGCCGGAGTGCACGCGGCGACCTTCTAGTGCGCACGCGCGCGCGGCACTGCTGGGAAATTTAAAGGGACAGTGCGCCGGTGATGAGGTATTCACCGTGGCACGGTCCTATTTTTAGCCTGCCTCTTCCCCCAGCCCTTTGCCGAATCGGATAGTGCCTTCTGTGCCTGGAGAGGAAGCGTTCCTAAGAGTTCTTGTTCCTTTACTGTGTACCGTTACCTTTGCCTCGTCCCTTGACCACGAACCATTGCCGCCTGTCCGACCTTCTGCCTGATTGTCCCCGATACGAGACTGCCTTCACGATTTTGTACCACGCAACACCTCGGACTGCCACCGCAAGCAAGTCACGTATGAGTTGTAGCGACCTGGTAGTATCCGCAGCAGCAAGTCCATCCGCTTTTCTTGTTGCTGACGGGCTCTGGTAAAACCGGACTCTACTTAGATTCCGTTCACCTGGCGTCGGCTTAAACTCATAGCTATTGTGTGGTCCAGGGATCCACTACCACATCCGTTATAAACAGTTCGATTCGGCCATGATCCCGCCCCTTAAAAAACCACGATAACTCCGAGCGTGTCTTCCGACCTCACTACCACCGTGGCCTCAGCATCTAAGCAGATCGTCGCTGCAGCAGAGCGAACAGCTGAACCAACTGAACTACTATGATATGCAGGCAGCTCCTGGCTCTCAGCGCAGCAAAACGGCGGCCTCGTGGCTCAAGCAGCAACAGTCGTTCTCGGGGACGCATCAGCTGGCACTAAACTCCGCCTTGTCCATGCCGCACGCAGTTTGAGGGCGGACTCTAAGGCTTGCAGGGGGTTCATCACCCAGTGTGACTCACGTGGGAACTTTATGGCTGGGTCAGTTCACGTACGAAAGGTCCACAAGGTGGCTTCGTGGTCAGTCTCCTATACGGGAAAGCCCACTGGCCTGGGCGACGCCATTTGGGGGACCCGAGGCGACCCTATCAACAGCGGATTGGCGGAAATTTCTTGCAGGAGTTTCCGCTGGTAGTCTTCGAGGAGCCATGCCAGCCCCTGTCTGCTCGCACCCCAACCTGTATCTAACCCGCTTTATTAAACCTACCGCAGGGGAACTCCTACTGTTTGGCGATGCTACGCCGTTGCAATTTCGCACTAGCCTCTGAATTGGGCGTGGAATGATGCTGCGTTGATGCGCCCCACGTTCAAGAAAATGAAATGCCTCTACCCGGCCAGATTAAGGATGCCCTCGACCACCAGGGACTCTCCCGACGTCATTAAGTGAGCTCTCCATCTGGCAAAACAGCATAGACATCCGTTTCTCGGGAGAGACGGCGAAGTATGAAGAGCTCCGCCAGGAGGAAACGCGAGCCAGCTCAAAAAACAAGTCGGCTACCGTCTTTCGCCAGTGTTTCAGGTCTCTCCACTGACTCAATCCCAGCCAGCCTTTGAGAGGCCATGCCAAAGTGGTACAGTAACCGCCTGTCTCGCAAGAGCTTTGCCCGACGGGCCGCGTTAGAGGAGAGGTTGTGTCCTCTACTGCGGCACGCCCGAACACTCCGTAGGTGTTGCCCACTTCTTCGGCAACGTCTCGGGAAACGCCGCACCTGGATTCGTGGGAGTGGCGTCCCTAGGTGTGAGTAATCCCTCTCCACGGTCATGCTGCCAGGCTCTGGTTTACGTCCATTCCGGAATCTCGTTCCGAGTGTGGCCTTCTGGATTCCGGATCGGACGGGAGCTTTAAGGATGCTCGTTGGTGAACAGTATCGTCTCTCGGTGGTCCGCCTAGACAACCCTTTGGTCCATCTCCTCCTGTCAGTGGGTTGAACTATTAAGCGACGCCAGTCCACTACGGTCTGAACCAAGTGGTCCTACCAAATAGGAAGCCCCTGCACAGCGGAAAATGGGATCCAGTTCTTCGTGTTACCCCGTTCTTCACTCGGCTGTTCTCTGGGTTCCTTGGCTACAGCGTTCACGCCCCTATGCTGGATTGGAAGAAGGAGTGAAAGTTTGCGTTGGGGCCCGGACTGCCAGTCTCGTTGTCTTCGGCACCCCGACGGGGTGCGCCCCAGTCCTCCTCAGTCTCTCCCATGCCAAAATACATGGTTTACCCGACATCTTATCAGGTCTCCAAGATGTTTTTCAGAGAGGCGAGCTGAGACACTTCCTCCCTCATCGCCCATATGATTGCCCCATAGACCTGTTACCCGGGACCAGATCCTCCCCCCCTCCCTGCCCCGGGGTAGTCGTACCGCTCTCCGTACCCGAAACTGGGCGATGTCGGGCCTATGTAGAAGAAAATCTACGAAAGGTTTACATCCGCAAATCTACTTCTCCGGCGGGTGCGGGGATATTTTTCTTTGTGGAGAAGAAAGATGGATCCCTGGAGACCGTGCATTGCTACCGTGGTCTTAAATAAGATCACCATTAAGAACGCGGTAGGGTATCACTCCTGCAGTTAATCACGGATCTATTGACTGACTCCCGGGGGGCCAAGGTCTTTTCCAAATGGACTGCGGGGGGATATAATTCTCATCCGGATCCGGGAAGGCGACGAGTGGAAGACGGCCTTCAATACTCGTTGGGGATGGGCACTTTGAGTATCTGGTAATGCCCTTCGGCTTATGCAACGCTGTCGGCCGTCTTCCAGGGATTTGTCTAATGACATTTTCAGTAGACCTCCTATATGCCTGTGTAGTGGTCCACTTAGATGACATCCTGTTCTCACCCGATCTGGGATCCCACAGTTAAAGGTGCGACAGGGCCCTGAGACGCCTCGGCGCGTGACAAACCATCTCTATATGACTAATGGAAAGTGCCCTATTTCACACAGAACCAGCCTTCCGTTTCTTGGTACATAATCTCTGATACGGGTTGCGGATGGACCCCACCAAACTCTACTGCCGTCATACAGTGGCCCCGGACCTGTTGGCCTGCGGCTATCACAACGTTTCCTGGGTTTCGCAAATTACTACGGACAATTCATCCCGCACTTTTAACGTTGGTAGGCACCAATTGTGGCCCTTACAAAAAAAAAAAATGCCAACCCGAAACTGTGGCCTAGCCGGCCGCCAGAAGAAGCCTTTTCCAAGTTGAAGCAGCATTCTCCTCCGCAACGGTGTTATCCTGGCCAGATACCGGAGAAACCATTCTTTCTGGAAGTGGGACGCCTTTCCATAGGACATGGAGCACTGCTCACCCAAAAAGGGGCCCAAGGGCAAGAACTCGACCTGCGCGGTTCTTTTCCAGGACCTTCTCACCAGCAAGAGAAGAACTATTCCATCGGGCGATCGGGAACTATTTTAGCCATTAAGTTGCCCTAGAAAGATGGCGACACCTCCTGGAGGGTGTCGTTTCCCCGTGAATATCTTCACTGACCACAAAAAACCTCCTCTATCTACCAGACAGACAACGGTGTCTGAATCCCTCGTCAAGCGAGATGGTCTCTGTTCTTTGCCCGTTTTCAAACTACATCATCCACTTCCGACCAGGCAGGAATAAGAACCTCAAGGCCGATGCTCTTTCACGTTTGTGCCTACATTGTTGAGTCGGGAGGATGAGGGCGGCGGCCCCAACAACATATTGTAACAACTGGAACGTCTGATGTCTGTCTTGGCTCCACTAACCTCCAAGGGGTCTACCCCGGGGAGTCGTATGTGCGCCCTGCGTGTACCCCGGTGTGGGTTCTGAAATGGGGGTTCACTGTTCACGCATAGCGGGCACCCTGGGGTTCGAAGGTCATTGTTCGTGACTTTCCGGTTCTCACTGGTGGCCCTGGTCTACGTGTAACGATTGTAAGGAGTTTGTGGGGGCCTGCACCACCTGTGCCCGCTTTAAGTAACCTCGCCAAAGACCTTCGGGACTTACTCCAACCTCTGCCGGTCGCCTAGATGTCCTTGGAGCATTAATGCCATGGACTTCATAAACTGACTTACCGCCTCTGAAGGCCAATACGGTCATTTGGGTTAGTCACTGACCGTTTTTCCAAGATGGCTCATTTTGTTCCTTGCCGGGCCTTCCTTCTGCGCCTCGGCTCGCCAATATTTGTTTTTAAACACATTTTCCGTCCGCATGGGCTCCCCTTACTCATAGTCTCGGGAACGAGGGAGTCCAGTTCGTCTCCGAGATTTTGGCGAGGCCTCTGCTCGCTACTGCAAGTGGAACTGGACTTCTCATATGAGTACCACCCACAATACAATGGGACCAAGTGGAGAGGAGTGATTTGCTGTGAATCAGGTCCCTAGGTACTTATCTCCGCCACTTCTCTTCTGCCAAACAGATGACTGTTGGGTCCAAAAGTCTAAACTTCCTTGGGGCGGAAGATTGAATTTTTTAGTTTATATTTTTAAATTTTCAGTATTAATTCACTCCTGGACTTGGACTCTCGATTACGCTATGGGTGGGTGGGGCTGGTGGCCTGGGGCATCCCCCTTCTCCCCATTAATCCACCTTCGCCCTTCCCCCCCTTCTTCCATTTGTCCTTTTGGTCTGGCATCCCCCTCTCCCCCACCGCCCACCCCTTTCCACTGTGCCCCTGCTGCCTCCTCCACAGATTTTTTGTCCCTGGCTGTTGGGAACACAGTTATGCTTGGTCCGTTTTTTGACCTATCCACTTGTCTGGAGGGACGGGAGACGCGCCAGTCAAAGGAGAAAAAAAGTCCCTTGCTTTTGCTTTAGGGGCCTCGGCCCGGTCCCGTTATATCATGAAAAAAGACCCAAGAAAAACGAAGCACAAGCGACACAAAAAAAACAAAACAAAAAAAACAAAGAAACAAAAGGAAAAGAAAAAAACACCCTCCTTCCTTTATGTCCCAGGGGGGGGGATAAGGTGTGCCTCTCTGTTTTTAAGATATAAAGGTTTGCTTTTTGTTTTGGCGTGTGTGGCTGTATGCCAAATATATCTTGTTTTTTTTTTAAATTTTAAAATCCCCAGCCCAGGCTACAAGGCTGGGGAGTCCCCTACGTTTTTTTTTTTTTTTTTTTTTTTTTTTTTTCCCCGTTTTTTTTTTTTTTTTTCGTTTTTTATGGTCCCATTTGAAAGTCCTCTGAGGACGCACATTAATCTGTGGACCTACAAGCTCCGGCTCCCCTCCCCGGCCAATGCGAATCCCATACTCACTTCACATGGTTATCCCGTACTGAGCCGGTCACCCATAACCGCTTTCTCGTCTGAGGTTCCGTGGTTTCCCCCGTCTCCGTAGCTCTGATTCCACCCCTAATATTTTTGCCGTCAAAGACGATTGCCGTTTTTGGCAACCTAAGACGGGGTATTGGGGGAAGAAGACGATTGTTGTTTGGTTGTTGTGGATGGCTGGGAAGGGGTTTGGGGTTTGGGGTTTGGCCAACGCCAGGGAGGAAAGGTAAGTCGTGGAGGAGCCGGAGGGGGGAAGAAAAAGGAAAACTTCCTTGAATTGGGGTTTCTATCTTGTAAGTTTATGCGGGCCAGAAAAGAAGCAGAAAGACGGGGGAGGCCTGGCTCCTACTACATAAGGGGGGCGGTTACTGTTACGGGTTTTTGTCCCCCTGACCTTGCGGGACCCTCGTGTCACGGGGTCCGCAAGGAGGCACACCCTCCGCCAAAGCCGCAGAGAAACCTCTGCTAAGCGGGCCGGGTGCCGCCGGCCCGACGCTCGGGACGCGGCACCCCCGGCCATGTCACGGGGGGAAACACTTACCCGTCCATCGCTCCATGGGTCCCGTCCTGGCGCCTGCCAGCTCCTGCTGATGCGGCAGCCGGGTGGTGCCCATTGTTGATCCTACATTATGCCGGCGGCGAGCCCTCCTAGTGCTACTTACCCCCGCGTTTGCCGTTACCTCTGACTAGTACCTGCCCGCGATCGCGCGTCCACGGCACTTGCAGGGGAGATTTATTTAATAAATTTTAAAGTAAAGGGTCAGGGCGGCCGGTGATTGATTTGGGTTTGTTTCCCGGGCACGGGAGGTTCTCCCTATTTTAGCCCTGCCTTCTTCCCAGTCACATTTGCCGACACGATAGTGCCTTGTGCCTTTGCGAGGAGAGAGAGGAAAGCAGAAGCGTTTTCCTGCCGTTCCTAAGAGTCTTGTTCCTGGTTTTTTACTGTTGTTATCACGTTCCATTCTGCCTTCCGTCTTTGACGCCACGAAACCATTGCCGCAGTGTCCGTGACCCTCTGCCTGTCCCCGACGTACGAGCCTTGCTTCAACGATTTTGTACAACGCAATTACCTCGGCTGCCACCGCAAGCAAGTCACGTCAGGGGTCTTTCGGTTTTATTATTGTCATGGGAGGTGGTAGCTTTTTGGTTTTAGCGACATTGTGGTCCTGGGGGTAATTGGGGTGAGTATATTAATCCGCCGCAGAGCAACCGCAAGGCACAAATCCATCCCTGACACTTTGCGGCGGGGCTTCTGGGGGGGCTTTGGTGTGGGAAAGGGGAGGGGAGTGGAAGAGGAAGAGGGGGCGGGAAAACGGAACCTACTTAGATTCCGTTTCCCCTGGCGTGGCTTACATCATCGCTTGTGGTGGTTCCTAGTTGGAATCACATACCACACGATTCCGTAAACAGTTTTCAGTATAAAAATACTTTAGTTTATTTTTTCATAATAAAAAATATATATCACAGGAGTGCAATCCAGGCAAAACACATAACCTGATGCGTTTTGGTAGGAAACCTTAATCTTAGTAAACACTAAGATTAACGGTTTCCTACAACACCCAAAACGCATCAGGTTTTGTGTTTTGCCTGGGTCTCGGGTTTGCACCGATCCTGTGATATTTATTTTTTATTATGAAAATTAAACTAAAGTACTTTTATAACTCTTATTTGTGCGTTTTTTTTTTTGTGCAGTATATCAGTACAGCCATTAACTGCTGTTGTCTTTTCTGCACAAAAAAACGCCAATCACAAAAATGCCTATGCTTTGTTGAAAGCACATTATAGTATTTGTTGTATGTGTGCTGTGGGGGGGGCTCTTTGTGCCAGGGCTGGCTTTCTATTTCTCAGGCCTGGCCCGTAGGCCTGTATGAATATACTGTAATATATGTGGTTAAAATCCTACGGTCAAAGGGCACCCTCCAAAGTTTTACAGCCAAAAGGTGATTTATTATATTTTTACTTTATTATTATTTTTTAGTAGCGCCATCATTGATTCCAAGGGGCTGTACTGTATACTTCAAAGAGGGTTACAAACATAACATATGTAACAAGTTTCAATGCTCGACAGTAGGGTTATGTGACAAATCAACTGGCACAGAGGTGAGATTGAGAACAACTGACCCACGAAGGTTTACACATCTAACAAGGGAATGGGGGAAAGAGGAAGAGCGTGGGGAAAGAACAAGAAGGGAGAAGGTCTGGGGCAGCAGGACATGTTTGTGGGAGGGTTTTTTCTCGTTTCGTGTGGTGACTGAAGCGGGTACTAGGGGGGGGATTTGGGGTGTACTATAGTTTATAGGCTATCCTGTGAAGAGAGATGGGTTTATTCAGGCTGCTTTTGGTAGCTTGGTGATTGAAAGTGGAAGGAGAGTCTGTTCTGATGTCAGGTTGGGGCAGAGTGAGTTCCAGAGTGTGGGGGAAAGCACGGGAGGAAGAATCTTGGGAGAGGGTGTTTTGTCGCTGTGGTGAAGAAGCTGGAATAAGGGAGAGCAGAGAAAGATAGGTCTGACAGGAGCGGTGAGGTGAGATTGCGTGTTGCCTGTGAGGGGGAGGTAGGGAGGGTGGGAGTGGGAGTTTGGAGGGGGAGTATCTGGAGGATTAGGGCAGAGATGTGGTTGTGTACGGAAGGGGAGAGGTTCTTATGGAGAAGTTTGTGGTATGGTAGGCAACTCATGAAGTTGAATTCGCATATTGGCAATGGGATTAGCAAGTGAGTTTGAAGAGGGAGATTCCCCCATGCACAGAAGCGACGTTTCAGGCTCGCTCCACAGAGGCCTTTGTCAAGACTTGAACCAGGCTACTGTGTGAGAGCTGAATGATACCTCGCTTCTGTTAGATGGGGAATTAAATCACCCTTTTGCTGTAAATTTTTGGAGAGTGCCGGAAAGATAAAATTAGTGCCGTGGAATTTTTCTCATTCTTATCTATGGATGAGCTTCTTGTATCGGGTGTATCACTGGCGGCGGCACCCCATTCTCTGTTGAAACGGCCCTTCGGCCTACTTGAAGGAGTATGACGGTGCTGCCTTTTTTTATACCTTTTTTATATATAAAATATATATATTACTAATTAATATATTATATTTATATATATATCCTGATGGTCTGTTCTAAACAATTTGCACTTTATCATGTCAGCATTTCTTTGAGTGAAATTACAGTAAAATATAACATATTATAACTTCACTCTTAAAGGGATTGTCTCACCACATTGATTCATTTCACCTCAGCCCTATTTCCTGTTTTTGAATTCAGAGACATGTTTGCTGGCTTTACTGGTTTCTACTGGCTTGCAGTGATGAACTGCTGAGGACACCAGGTCTGTAGCTATAACAATCAGTGCTGGCAGCCTATCAGGAGAGATCAAACAGGTCTGTAGCTATAATGCAAAGTAGAAAAAAAGTCAGCTCACCGTGATCCAGTATGCTGCAGGGACCCTCCGGGCTAGGGAGATAGCACTATAGCAAGCACAAACGTATGGTCCAGCAGTCCAAAGGCCAGTAAAAAATCCAATATTTATTGAGTAATATTAAAATAAAACGGCAAACATGCACAGGAGAGATGAATGAAGCGTACGCGTTTCAGGGCGACTGCCCCTTAATCATAGCAACTATGCTATGATTAAGGGGCAGTCGCCCTGAAACGCGTAAGCTGAGAATGATGCAGCCCGTACAAGAGGGGATATCAAGGAATTTGAAGGACACTGTTAATATACACATATTGCGCAGTGACTTGTTTTTGCAATATCTTTAACATAAAAAGCACTCCTTGTAGTGAGACAACCGATTTAAATTACTGCAATGGTATTTTAGGGGTCTTAGATGGGAGCAGGAAAAATCAGGCTGTTTTAACATTAAAGGGGCCGGAGCCTATGTTATTTTTAACCAGAAAGTAATACATTGATCCTAAAACTTAAATATTAATTTTCCCGGATGACCTTTAAAAATTTGAAACCCAAAAGGGGCATTCCCACTGAGGGTTTTTGGCCCGCGGACTGAGGAGCGGGACACCGCACGTCCCCCCCCCCCCTTAGGTTCCCCTTTCTTAGGCTGAAGGAATTTAGATCGATCTTGGTTCAGAATATTGGACTTGGTTCCAGGACCTTTTTTGGGGCGAAGCCCCTCCATCTACAAGAAAAACCTTACCCCTGTGGTTTCATGTTTAAGTTGTCCTTCACTTCAAAAAAATCAGGGGATCTGGTACGGGAAGGGAGCGCTCTTCTGTGAGAACGGTTAAAGACCAGAGGCTTTAGGGGGGAGACGGAAAGGGTTAGGAATTCGGAGTGGGGGTTTGGCAGAGCTTGTGGACAGGATTCAGTTGCCGAAGCCTCTGAACGTCCCAACTTATAGTGGGGATTTGGGGGCGTATTATTTGGAAGGAGACATTTTTTCCCCTTGGGGGAAAATTTGGGGGAAGGTCTTCTCCTCTTGTCAGCTTGGCTGAAGCCTGGGTAGGCTTGTGCCAAATCCCCCCGTATCCTGAACCCTGGTTGTCCACGGGGGGGGAACCTCGAAGGCCCGCGCCAAGGAGAGGGGGGGGGCGGGGGATGACGACCAAGACCAAAGGAAAGGGGAAGGGCCCATGAGTCGGGCCCAAGGGGTTTAATGAGAACCGGCCCAGGGAAGCGTTCGGCCATTTGCCCGGCGTTCGGAGACAAAGTGCCGTAATATCCCCCCAAGATCTGGTTTACCCTCTCACCCCCCCATTTGTCTGGGGATGGTAAGCGATGGAAAGTCTGTTGGTTTGAAAAAGCGGGAACATAGGGCACACCAAAAATTAAGACAAATTGGATGCCTCGTCGGAGCGATGGGGATGGAAAACCCCTGCGGCGAAAAAAAGGATGGAAAAAGGGTCCGCCAAATTGGGGAGAAAAGGGAAAACCAGGAAGGGGCACAAAGGGGCAACTTTGAAAAACGGTCAGTGCCCACCTAGATGACGAGTTTCCGGGAGGGGGGGAAAGGCCCTGTGATTGGGTTTTTTCCAGGGGGCTCCGGAAACGGGCGGGGGACTAAGAGGCCGGGCCCCTGTGGGAGGGACCTTGTTTTGGGGCCAGTGGTGCAGGGGAGAACGAAGCCCTTGACATTTGGAGCAGAGTTGGCCACCAGTAGTGTCGCGAGATGGGAAAAGTAGGATCTCCGTCCCCCCGGGGTGGCCGGCCAGGGGGAAACTTGCCCCCAACCCAGAATACCCCCTGGTGGGGGACCCCACATAGGTTCTGCCCGGGGGGAACGTACGAGGCCCACAGGAGCCACAAACCCCAGCCTTTCGGACCAATGATGTGCTGAGACACTGGTTCCTCCCCGGTAATGTGAAGCATGGGAGAGGCATCCCCCTTGCTTTTTCTCGGCCGGTCGGAAGGGGGATCTTGAAATCAAAGCGTAAAAAAAAAAAAAAGAGCCCACCGGGCTGGCGAGGTTTTTAAACACTGGCGTTGGGGTATTGAAGATTTTTATGGCTGTGAAGACGTCAAACGGATTTTGAGTCCCTCCAACAGATGCCCGCCACTCTTCCGGGCCAATTTTTATGGCCAACAGCTCCCGATCCCCAATGGCATAATTTTATTTCCCGCCGATGAAAAGGGTTTGAAAAAAAAAGCATGTACGGTTTTCCCTTTGGGCCCTTCTGGGTCAGGACCCCCCCTGCCCCCCGGAAGAGGCTCCCCCCTAAAAGGTAAAGGGTCTCTCTGGATCGGAAGGACCAAAATAGGGGCTGGGGAGAACGCTGTCTTCTTTTGGGGGAAATTTCCTGGGGCAAGGGGCAACATTTGGTTTAGTTCTTTCGGGTGAGACCCACGGGGAGCCACCAGCGTAGAGAAGGGGGGAAAAAATCCGGTAGTAGTTGGGAACCCGGGAAAAGCTTTGAATCCCCCGGGACGACAGGTCGGGGCCACTGCTGATGCAAAAAGTTTAGAGGGGTTTCATTTTTGACCTCGAGGAGGGACTATTCCCCAAAAAAGGGGGGAAGGTGGCCTGGTGGAAGACATTCTCATTGGCATACAGTCGATTGCCCCGCGGCTCGCGGATGGCGTATTTGTACCCGAGGGTCAGTAGTCGGGGGAAAAAAAATCAGGTTTCGCCCAAGTTACAATGAGCAGGTGTACAGCAAGTCCGAAAACGTCTTTGACGAATCCAAAAATAGGCGGGGGGTTTGCATACCCCGGGGGGCATCAGAGTACTCGAAATGCCGCCCCCGTGTGTTGAAAGCCGTTTTCCACTGTCCCCTTCTCAAATTGATGAGGTTATAGGCTCCACGTGGTAAAAATTTGGTAAACCCCTTGGCCCCCACGGACCGGTCAAAGAGCTAGTTCAGGGGTAGAGGGTAGAAATTTCTTCCCCGGATTTGTTTAGCCCTCTGTAATCAATAACACAGACAAAAGTAAAACCGTTTTTTTTCTGGGAAGAAAAGCCAGCCCGGAAAAGGAGGGGGGTTGCGTATGAAGCTTCAACAAATTTCCTGAACGTAGGCGACATGGCCTGGGTCTCGGGCACAGAAAGGGGGGGTAGACCCTCCCCGTGGGGATGGTTTTTGGGGGGGGGTCTATGGACAGTATACGGGCGTGGGGCGGTAGCTTCTCGTGTTTCTCGAGAAATACATCTCCAAAATTGGTACTCCGCTGGCAGACCTTGTGAGACTTGACGGACGACTGGGGGGGAGAGATGGCAATGGGCTGGGGGCCCCCAAACAGGATCCCGGCACTCCCATCCCAAAAAAAGGATTCAAATGTCTTAATCAAGCGTAGGGGTGTGACGTTGCAGCCCGGGGAGCCCAAAAAATCGCCGGAAAAAGTGCGGGACAGGGGCATGAAAGGAGATCTTTTGTGTGTAGGACCCCCACACGGGGGTCACAGGCCCGGGTGATGAAAATGAATGGGTCGCTGAGAAGCCCCCCCTGAGGAAGGATAAGCAACGGCTTCTCGAGGATCACTGGCAAGCGATAGCGAGACACAGGGGGCATGAATAAAGTTCCCCGGTGGAGCGGAGTCCCAAAAAGGAGGGACTGAAGAGAAAACCAGCATCCGTCGTTACCTCCCCTGGCGAAACAGTCGTGGGGGAGGAAGATTTAGACCTAAGGACGCTCTCTACGGCCCAGGTGCAAGCGTTTCCCCCCCGCTGAGGAATCGGACAACCCTACAGAAAGATCCCGGGCGGCGAGTAGGGCAAAGGGTTTTCTATCGGCGGCGGGGACGCTCTTCTCCGACAAAATGAGCCCGGGCACCTGCATGGGTCCCCGGTGGAAATCTGTGGAGGAGGCGTGGAGGGCCTCGGAACACGGGAGCCGAGAGGTGAGGCGGGTTGTCCGGTACGCTCTGGCGGTGCTCCTTTTCTGTATTTTTGTGAAACCAGTCTATGGGCGTGGCCAGATGGTAAGTTCGCACAAAGAAGATGGGGGTCTCTTTTTGCAAAAGGGCCTTTATTCTGCTTGACAGGCCCCTTTTGATGTGGGCAGAGAGCGGGGGTCATTCCAAGACAAATGGAGGTAAAAAGGGCGGAATTGGACCCCTAGTTCCTACGGAGGAGTCCCCCTGGGGTAGGGTTTAAAAGCGCGTTCGAGAAGATGCTGGCCGGCTCCCCGAAAAAACGTGCGGAATTCAGAGGGAAATGTAGGTCTGCGGTACAGGGTCATTCCCCGGGGCCCAAGAGGTGTCGCCAGGCCAGGGTCTTTCCGGATAGCAGGCTCACCCCCGAACGCCCCCCTTGACCCCTTTTAGTAGGAAACTGGTGGCCTCGCTCCCCGTGATGGGGCATGATAATAAAACCTTGCAAAGCTTCGAGTCCCGTCGAAATTGGAAAGGGGAGGAAGGGAAACTTCAGGCCAGGTTGCCCGGGGCGGCCGGGGGTGTTGGAATCACCGGCGAAAAGACAGGGTTTTGGGTGTGGGGGGCCCGGGTTGAGCTCTGGCGGCAGCTGACCCAATTGTGTGTTGTTGCGTGATCTGCGGGACTGTTGGGGAAATGGTGTGGATCCCCGATTGGCGGGGCCCTTGGCGGGTCCATGGTGGATTAAACTGTAATGCTTGGGTAGTGGACACTGGCCACCCCAAGGTGGTAGTTAAAACCATGAAGGGGTGGAGTCTAAGTAGCCCCTGGGATTCCCAAAACCCCCGCAAGGGGATGGAATTGCTGTGGGTGAGGCTACCAGGCGCTACCCCCGACGTGACTTGCTTGGTGGCGGCCGAGGGAGCGAGGTCAGAAAGTAAGCCAAGAAACGTATGGGCAGGCAGTAAGGGCGGGCTGGGGCAAATGGTTCGTGGTCGTGGACAGGCAGGAAGGTCAGGGCAGGCGGAGAGGTTCGGGGTCGGAAAGTAGTAGAGGTTTTTGGTAAAGGTAAGGCAAGAATACACTTAAAAAACGCTTTTTCTAGGGCCGAGGCAAACAGTCCCGCAGGAGTGATTGTGGGCGAAACCTTAAATGGGAAGCGACCGGCAATTAGCAATTTTGGGGCGCTGGCCCCTTTTAATTTTCAAGAAAAGCGCGCGCCCCGTTTAGGGGGGATGTGCACCTCGGGCCCGGGAGGGCGGGACGGGACAGGAACGGGGTCAGGTGGGGGCTCTTGTGCTGAGGGACCTCCGCACCCGACCCCCGGGAGGCAACCCGGGGGGGGGGGGCGGCGACGGGTGCGCCCGCGGCCCGCAGGCCGAGGAGCGGGACCACCCGCTACACAGTGCATGTGACATTGTATGTTGAGTTTGGTTTGGGGGTACAATGTCCTAGGAAAGACCATAGTATGCTGAAACTATTATATCCTGAGGCCAGTATAATTTGAGGGAGCACCATAGCTTCAGAATTGGATCCAGCTCTAAAGAATAACATATAGAAGAGATGAAGTCAAGGATCAGCATTGGGAATCAGAACCAGGATCTACCCTTTGCCATGATACAAAAAATAAGGAGATAAAGTAACAAAATTAGAAATTAAAACTAATAAGCAGAAGAATCACTGCAGAAAGATTACAGAGAAGCATTTGCACATTGTTGACACAGACCAGAATCTCATGGAGCACTGAGATTTTAATAGTTTGTTGGACACTGACAATATCTGGAAATGTAGCATTAATATGCAGACTTCTTCAAAGGACTAATACAAGGCTTTATAAACTCAAAGGTTTAGTTGGACCATCAACAAGGTCCAAATTTATGGGGGCTGCAAAAAAATAAATTAATTGATCTTTTACAAAAAGTGTGTTATGAAGAGTTGAGTATCAAAAGAATAACAACAGTAAAATTAATGTTTTCTTCTCAACAGTACCAACTTTCCTACTTTGAGAGAAATCTTGTTCACAGTTTTGTATGGGCATGCTTACACTAAGCATGCCCATACAGGACTAATGGCGACACCACTGACACATGGTAGATGGCATGGTAGGTATTATTACAGGCTGCTAGAATATTTACTGCTATTGGTGGGGAAAAGCCTACATAAATGCAACACAACTAGTAATTGGTCATTTTAGAAATGTTAAATCTTAAAATTAAAGGGGTTGTCTCACTACAAAGATTAACTTTCAACATGTAGGAAACAATAAATGAAGACTTTTTCTAGGTACATTGGTCTATCATATCATCTTGGTCAGGAGATTAGAGAGAGATTTTATCTGCTTTGAATGCACACAGGATTCTCTGGTTACCATCTTGCTCTCTCTTTCTGATTAGACAGAGAGCAGGGAGTGACGTCACCAGGACAGATGCCAGCATGAGAACAGAGGGTGTTATCTGTAACAAACAAAGAAGATTACTTTTGATTGTTTACTTTGAGCTTTGTAGCCTTCTGAACTATAGATTACATTTCCTTCAGTCATATCAGTGCACTTAGAAGAGCTGGGAATAGCAGAGGTAATATGTTAATCACTGATATAGAACCACCCACAGCCTAAGCAGGAAGAGAGGAAATGTAAATCTGAAGCTGCCTGTGGCTCTTTGAAACAGCATGAAAACTTAAATTGCATATTGGCTGGGATATAAATATATCTGTTGAGGTCCACATGTGTCATGTGAGTTTGACATTTACGATGTACATTTACTGTTTGAAAATGATCTATTTTGCTCAGTGATCAGTACTTGGGGAATTCATGGTAACCTTTGGTCAACTGGAACAGGTTGCATGAGCCAATGACACTAATTATTTAAATTTCAACCATCTGTAAGGGTGTCATCAGGGCAGTATTGGCAGTACACATTCCTGCTATGACTAAAAGTGCTTATGTGCTCAAAATGCATCAGTAGACATCCTCATTTGCCACAATGTGTGTCTGGTTTTATTACTAACAAGGACTAAAGAATGTCGTTTTAATCTTACCCTCCGTATTTGTGTTGACCTAACCAGACTCTTTCACAGTATTGGCAGTACGCTTGTCAGGGGCTCTGATCAAATCTTATAAAATGGTGTCTGCTGATATGGTGCAAGAGAGGAACTTTTAATAGCAAAAGGCAGAGATACTTAAAGGGGTTGTCTCACTACAAGGATTGCTTTTTATGTTAAAGATCTTGCAAAAACAAGTCACTTTGCAATATATGTGCATTAACAGTGTCCTACCTATTCTGAGATATTCCCTCTTGTATGGGCTGCATCAGCTCCTCAGGTTGCTATAGCTACAGACCTGTTTCATCTCTCCTGATAGGTTGCCAGCACTGGTCGCTATAGCTACAGCTGCAGCCTAGTGGAAACCAGTAAACATGTCCCTGTCTTCAAAGTGAAACCAAGAAAACAGGGTGATTCAATGTAGTGAGACAACCCCTTTAAGTTAAATGGAACTCTGACATTGCTTACGACAGACCTGTTTACCCATGATAGCTATCTTTAAATGACCTGCATGACCATAATCTGATAGAGAGTTAAAATAACCATCTAGCGTTGTCTTAAAACTAATGATCAATTAGATAATCCATATATGATGCAATACCATAGATGCAATATCCATGAAGTGCAATTCCATAAGTGTGACTTCAGAATTAATACCAGACTGTAGCATTATGGATGAATGGAGCCTCTGAACAAATCTCTCACCTGACCTTTCTTCTTCTGTCAATTACAGGTATGTTTCCCCCTGTGAACCACCACTGCCATCCTCCATTTGCTGTCTGAATCTTTATGGGACTACCACACCCAACAGCTTCTCCATTGTATTGTTTAAACCCCCTGCTCTGCTGTTTTAAATTTTAAGGGTAAAATTGTGCTATAATAATTTGTTTTGATCCCCACGTAAAAAGAGCCCCCATGCCCACCTTTCCCCACTTGCAAATCCCCTTTCGCCATTAACCCCTCCACCCCTCCCCTTCTTTTTCACACCTGGTAGCTGTTTAAAGATAGATAAAAAAGGCAAATTTTAGGTCAGGTTGACCGGGTCTGAGGGCAAACCATGATGCAAAAAAAAATAAAGTGCAATTCCCTTAATTGATTCAAATTAATACCAAATTGAAGCCAAAATGACCTTAAGGTAACCATTAAATTGTCTGCTTTATAGCCTTACACCACCACAATGCACCTACCACTACATCACTACCCCCCTTTTCCTCAAACTCCTTGCCTATTTTTTTACCACCAAACGGGCAACACTTCCAAATTCCCGCTATCCACCCTCACCCCTGCCTTACCTCCCCACTTTCACAGCTTTAAAAACTTCTCCAACCAAACCTCGCAACCCCTTTTGCTAAAATCCCACAAAATTTTCCCCCCCCTGTTTCCCCCCCCTGCTGCGGGGGCATATCCCCCAATCCCGGGGCCCAAAATCCCCACTTTTTTTTTCCCCTGCCCCTTACGGGCCCAAGAAGCACAAACCCCCAAAACCCCCCTTAAAATAAAGTTTTCCCCCCCCCCCGCTATCCCTACCCTATTCTGGAGCCTCTGGAAATGCCCCTTTCTGCAGGCAACAAGCTTCCCTTTCATCCTACCCTTCATTCCCGCCCCTATCCCCTTGGACAAAAAAAACCGGGCTGAAAACCCTCTGACACAACCCCCCTTGCACTCTCTTATGTGGGCTTCAGTTTCCCCCACCCCCCCCCCCTGGAAGAAAAACGGCGGCGGTGTCGCCTTTTTCTGTCAGATACCTCTCTTTTGTCCCTTCCCCAACCATACCTTTCCCCTTCACCCCCCCCTCCTTCGAGGGCACTCTGTCCGCATCTATCTCCCCCCCCAACCCTCCAAGTGGCTTTGTTTTCGTCCCCCGGGGCCCTGCCACCACCTTCCCCTTGACCACTTCAATTTTGGCCCCTTCCACTTTCTCTCCAGACATCCCCACTATTTATCATGGGGATTAACACCCAATCGCACCCCCTGCTCCACTACGAAAAAAACTCCTGTCACTCTCCTCTTCCTTCAGCCTCCCCCTTGGACTCGGGACCACTCATAAATTTTACACACACGGCCCTCACTTCACCCCCCTGTCCCTTCAACCCCCTCAATCTTCCTTTACCCATCTCTGACCAAAAACCTCTCAATCCCACCAATTTCCACCCCCTTTTCCCCAAAAACTCTGCTCCCCCCGAGAAACCTAAAAACACCTTTAAAACCCCTGCCCCTCCTCTGAATCCTTTCTCCCCCTCTCAAACCACTGCTCCTTTTGCCCCAGATGCGCCACCACATTTACAACCACACAATCACCTCCACCTTGAGGCTGCGCCCCCCCTCACACACAACAAACCCGCAAAACAACAGACAACCTGGCACCAATCCACCAAAGGGCTGAGGCGGCACTAGAGTTCCCTGAACCCCACGGGAAAAAAAACCGCCCCAAACTGCGATTCACCTTATACAAACAATCACGCAACTTTTAAATTGCACCGCTTCAGCCAAAAGGAACTACTTCACCAATCTCAAATCCCCGCTGCCAAAAAAACCCCCAGAAACTGTTAAAAACCTTCACCCCTCCCTCCGTCCCCTGCCCCCCCCCCCCCTCTTCCTTTCCCCAATGATTCGCCACTCATTCCCCTACAAGTAAATCTCATCAGAAAAAGCTTCACTCCACAGCCCCCCTCTGTCTACTCATTTCTGCAGGTCCCACACCCACCTCTACACCTGCTCTCACTATTCCCCCCCATCTCCTTCCCTACGGTTCACTCAAAACAAGCTCTCCTCTTACGTCCAAATCCAAAACCTCCCCACCTTTAGTCTTGCCACTCCACCCCCTCATCCCTTTTATTTAGTGCTGTTACAATCCACCCCTTTCCCCATTCTTAATCATCGTAACCTCTGGATCTTTCAGCGCCTTAAAATGGCCCTCACACCCATCCTCAAGAAACCATCCTTTCCCCCTTTATCGTCCAAAAACGCCCCATCTACGTTCCATTCGCCCTTAAACTCCTAGACAACATCTATCTTAATTTTCCTCCCATCTCTCACCAACCTCTCCTTAAACCCCTTTCCAATCGGGTTTTCCGGGACCCCACCACTCACAAAACCCCCCTAACCAAAGTCACAAACAAACCTAGAATGCCAAAGCCTCACCCATACTCTGTCTTCCCCTCTTAACCTTTCCTCTGCCTTTGCCTGTCGACCAATCACTCCTCATCAAACCTCCCTCCCTCGGATCAGGGAAAAATTGGCCCTTTCCGGATCCCTCCTACCCTCACTGATGGGACATTAAAGCGTTCTCACCTCACGCCCCCTCCCCTCTTGCCCCCCCTTCTGTTGGTGCCCCCGGGGTCTCCTGGGCCCACTAACTCTTTTCAAGCTACACTTTTGGTCGGGGTTACTAATACACGCTGGCTTTCATTACCCCCCTGTTATTGACGTTTTTCCCAAAATTTAACATCCCGGCCCGAATCCTTTTTCTCCTTCTCCCCGGATCCCTACTGTCGTCGTCAATATCCCTCCTTCTTTCCCCCGCTCCTAAAACAAACGTGGAAGAAAAAACTGAATTCTCATTTCCCAAGCCCCACTCCATCCCCCACCTGACTCTCATCACAGCAATGGCTTCACTCTCTCCAGCTCCACAAGTCGCTGCCTTGGGGGTTTAACCCTTTTACTAAATCTGTCCTTCAACCCAAAACCCAAGCCCCACCCCGTGCCCGCCCCCACCTAAAAAAATCTTCCACGTTATTCCTTAAAATTCGAAAACACAAAAAAGCGGCCATGCCCCTCATATCCATGCCTAACTATGCAAATCCTTCTCTGCGGCCCCCAGTACCCGTGCTCCCCTCCCCTCCTCCATAACTTGCTGCCCCTCTTATCCCCCCCTCATTTCCACTCCCCTGCCCCTCCCCTCTTTTCAAAAAACCCCTTACTGGCTTCCCATTGCCCAGTGAAAACCCTTTTAATTTTTAACCTTTACCTACAAGGTCTCCATAAAACCCCTCCCCCCCATACTATTGCCCTTTGTCTCCCCATACTCCCCCCAAGCAAACTTGCCCTCACAGGGCCCTTTTTCTCCGCTCTCCCCGTGTCAACCCCTCACAAACCGCTCCAAGACTTCTCAGTGGGTTCCCCCCTTTGGAACTCACGCCCCCAAAACCCCCAATTCCCCCCACTCGCACCCCCTCAAAGCACCAAAAACCCCTCTCTTTGGATTGCCTATAAACCAACAATAACCCATGTCACACACTATCCGAAATCAGTTTTTGAACCTCACCCCTTCTCTTACCACTTTTCCCTTTTAGACTGTAAACCCTCCGGAGGGGCCTCTCTCCTTCTGTCCCAATTTTTAGTTAAATTTTTCACCTTTGTACTTGTTTTAACCCTTTTTTATGTTGAAACCGAAGTACACGCTCTGGGAAAACCCAAGGGGGGCTCAAAAATAAATTTAAAAAAATAATAAAATAAAAATATTACGGGAAATAAACTTTAAAAACATCTACTTTTGATGGAGTGGCAGAAGGCAGAAATTTACAGATAAAACGGTAAAAACAGGGCAGTGATAGCATATTTGTTGAAGACATTTCTCTTCTTTAATCAAATTAGTAGTAAATTTCAACCTGCGAATTCCCAATTTTTCTTTCCTCGGGAGGTACCCGCACTTGACTAGTGAAAGCAATATTTAGTTTCAACTTTATTTTCCAATTCTGTAACATTTCTGCTGAACCCAGCATTTTAAACATATTGTAGAATAAACTACATTTTCTATAGTTTAAATAGAACCTGTCACTACATTTACGCTGCCCAAACTGAAGGCAGCACAAAGTAGTGACAGTCAAGCTGATCTCAGCAGCATCTCTTTTATCTGTGAATATGAAGTCATTTTGTTAAACTCACAGTTTTATAGTTTCAGCACACTATGAGAGTTGTGATCCTTCCTCCTTTAAACATGCTATCATCACACCCATCCTTTTAAAGGGGGTTTTTGCCCCGATTTAAAAGTTCGTGGGGTCCTCCAAAATGGGTTTTTTAATCACTTTTTAAATAAATGATACAAAAAAAAGCAGCCGAAATCACAGGCTCCTTTCCTGGGCCCCCTTTGGTTTCTTCAAAGCTTCTATTGATAAACCTACAAGACTGCTGTCTCTGGCCCCGGCTTGCGCAGATCACACTTTTTATTATGAGACTGACTCAGAAGTTTTTTTAAAGGGCCCGGGGACAAATGTTTTTTTTTTGTAACAAATAAAAGGTTTTAAATGATTAATACCTGCTTTTTTTGAGACGAGAACTGAAGGGGCTTTCAAGCTGCTTAGGGGAAAAACTGTTGTTCTTTTTTAACAGAATCCACAAGTTGCGTTTGATTATTTTCAGTGAACATGCACAGGATCCCTTAGCACTTTGTGCTCTTGGCTTTTTTGCCTCTTTCAGTTCCGTGATTGTTTACATTAGCTTTTTAGCAATAAGGTCCTCCTGACGTGCATTGAGGGGTGTCTTTTTTGTTTAGAATCCACTCTTGACGTTTTTTTTTTTTCCTTAATTTTGGAGCTCCCCCTTTGGGTTCCTCCCCCTCACTGGCCCCCCCCACTCTCCTTTCAGCTTCAGACCCCGGGGGATTTGGACATTCTCCCGTGAAAAGGGGGAGGAAAAAAAACTTTCCCCCTCAGCAAATCCCCCTTTAACCCCCTTAAGCCCCAGGCCCGAAAAGTAGTTTGGAGTTGTTCACACAGGGTTTTAGCCCACTTTAAGTCACGTTAGCAAAGGATTTTTGAAATTTTAGGGGCGTGCTTCTTGTTGCCTTTCTCTCCCCTTCCCCTTCCCCCCAGCACACAGACAGCTCTCCTTCTATACAAAGGGGGAGGGGAGGGGAGAAACGAGGGGGTTTGCTTTTCCCGATTTTTAACCCCTTTGTGCCCCCCAGGTCTGCTGAGGCTCTTGCTGCTTTTCCCACCATCAGGAGACAACAGGGGGGGCGACTATTTGGAGAGGCTGTGAAGTTGTATCTAATAGAACAGAGGGGATGCATTTTCCTAACCCCTGTTAGATACAAATCTCCACATCTCAAGCAACAACAAACCCTGTCAGAACAGACACAGGGCAGCTGTGACGTGTGTTACTATACTCACGATGTGTCACTAATGCAGCAGAGCAGGGAGAGATAGGAACCGTTCACATGCTCCCCTGATCTGTTGTATTAGTATAGTGAGAGCTCCACAGACACATCATGATTATAGTAACACACAGGGTCACTGCTGTCACATCTATTGATCAGCCTCATCTCTGCTCTCCTCAATCTGTGTAGAGAGCAGGAGGAAGCAGGCACACACAGGGTTAATCCACACAGACACAGAAGCCAGAGCCCTCCCCCTCCCTTCCCTACAGAAGCATACTGTGCAGGAGGGGCTCTGTGCTCTGACCTGTATTTAGAAGGTGATGAGTCACCAGACCTGACAGCCAGTGAGAGAAAGATCAACAGGTCCACTGCTATAGGGATTTGAGGAGCTGATGCACTACTACCAACAGGGATAACTCAAAATCAGTAGGACATTTGTAATGAACATATATTGCAAAGCTGCTTGTTTTTTAAAGATCTTTTAATTAAAACCCAATCATTGTAGCGAGACAACCCCTTTAATGACCAGAACATTTTTTTAGTTTTTACCTCCTTGCGTTTCAACAGTTGTAACTTTTTTATTTTTTCAATGACGCAGTATGAGGCCTCGTTTTATTCGGGACAAGTTGTACTTTATGGGGAAATAGTTGAAGTTCACTTATAAATAACTGCAGATTTTTTTGGGGTAAATTTTTTTTACCTTTTTTTTTTACGCCATTCACATTTCACACTTAATAGCTTGTGGATACCTAATATGTGTAGGTTTTTTTGTGTGTGTGTGTAATATATGCACAATTATTTTTTATTAAATATTTATTTTTATTTTATGATTTATTTTTTTATTCATTTTGTTTTACACTTTTTATGTTTTTTACTTTTTTTTTAATTTAAATCCCCTGAAGGGAGAACTGTTTTACATTTTTCTTTTTTTTTTTTTTATACACTTAGTAATGTATTAGCATATTCATATATGCTAATACATTATAATCTGTATCAGTCTGACACAGGCAGTGATCAGGACAGCTCACAGTCTGTCCTGGTCATTGGCTTGTTACACAGACACCCCTGGGGCCACTTAAGGTCGCCAGGGCTGACTGTGCAGCCGTTCCCCAGGCTCTGTCTGGTCACCAGGCGTTCCGATCACCCGACAGAGCAGGCAAACCCTTTGATTGCGCAGCGGTGATGATCCGCCGCAATCAAAGGGTTTAAGCACCGGGTTGCGGAGGTTTCCTCCACTTCTCGATGCTTGCAGGGGATGCTCTGGGATCAGGGCAGACGAATGACCCCTGCACCAGGTGGTTGGTCGTTAAGAGGTTAAGAAACCATCTCTTGACCCCTCCTCTCTGTCCGACTATAGTCCCATCTCACTGCTTCCATTTGCCTCTAAACTCCTTCAACATTATGTCTATCTTGAACTGTCCTCTCACGTCTCCTCCAACTCTTTTCTTGACCCTCTGCAATCTGGTTTCTGATCCCATCACTCTACAGAAACAGCCCTAACCAAAGTCACCAATGACCTAGTAACTTCTAAAGCCTCACTTCACTACTCTGTGATTCTCCTCCTAGACCTGTCCTCTGCCTTTGACACTGTCGACCACTCCCTCCTGCTTCAAATCCTCTCCTCCCTCAGCATCACAGACTCGGCCCTTTTCTAGTGATATCTCACTGATCGAACATTCAGCGTCTCACACTCTCATACCACCTCCACCTCTCGCCCGCTCTCTGGGGGATCCCTCTTTGGGGTTGGGTTTTTGGGGCCCCACTTCTTTTCTCAAATTCTACAACTTTTGGCAGGGGCAGCTCATACCAAAAAATTCACATGGCTTTAAATACCAATTTGAATCGAGACACCCAACCCCTAAAACTCTGCCCAGACCTTAACTCCTTCTTTTCCCAACCCCCAAGACTGTCTATAAACAATTTTTCCCTCCTTCCCTTCTCCGGGCCTTTCTAAAAACAAAAGTAGAAAAAAAAAAAATTTTATTATTTTCCTTTCCCCGCCCACTCCACCCACAACCTAATCTAACATCCTTCTCTCGACCCCCATCTACATTTCTTGTTCCTTTTTTAAAAAAAATTCCCGCCTTTTCTCCCACAGCCCACCCTTTTTCCACCATTTTTCTCGGGATCTCCTCCCTTTTCTCCGGGTCAACCCTTTTTACGGGGCTACCCATTGCCCCGTGAAATTACATTTTAAAAAACAGATAACCTTTTGCCCTTTAAAAGGTTCCTAAACCGTCCCCCCCCTTAAAAAGGCTCCCTTCAGTCCAGATACCCCCCTTCCCCGAATCCCCGCCCCTTTCAAAAAGAACCTTCTTTCTCTGCTCTCCCTGTGCCCAGTCCCCCTAATCAACCATCTCAAAATTTTCCCCCCGTGCTTCCCCCAAAACTTTGGGAAACCCGGCACTGTCACAAACACACCAGATTTTTCCTCAAAAACTTACACCCTTAAAAAGAAACCCGGAAAACCCATCTCTTTCCGGGAAAGCCTTTTAACCTAAAATAACCCCCGTGTTCCCAACCCCTCCCCCCAAAAAAAATTTTGTCGCCCCCCCTTTAAACCCTTTGTCTCTTTTTTTTCCTTTGTAAAACCTGTAACCCCTTTTCCGGGGCGGGGTTCCCTCCCCACTCTGAAACCAGTTGTTAGTAAATTTATTGTTGCAACGAATTTTGGGACACTTTATGTAAGTAATCCCCCCTTTTGAATTACAGCCCCCAGAATAAGGGACCTTTAGTCTCTTTTACAACGGTTTTATTCGGGGAAACGGATTGGGGGCTGTACTGCGCCGCCTTTTTTTTTGCGCCTTCAGTGGGGCCCTTCCAACCTCCCAGTCATTTTTGGAATCCCACAGTTTTTTAAATAGAAACAGGGTTTGCCGTCGCCCCAACCCCGCCCCCCGACAAAACCGCCGCGGGGGAGAAATTAAACATGCACCACAAACGTCCCGAAATAAATGCATTGTCTAGGGGGCCGGGGGGAAACTCCCCCCCCCCCCAAACCCCCGCCCTTTAAATTAAAGGGCCGTATTGCGGGCGGGAACCGTCCCGCAATTAGGGTTTTGGAAAAAGGGCCGTGTGAACCGTGCCTTAAAATAAATAATGATAATAATAATAATAATAAGAGTCTAATTTATTCATGAGATGCAAAACCCAAACCCTATCGAAATATTGTAAAAAATAAACAAAGCAACAGAAATTGTCACCCATGAGAAAATATTCTGAAAAAATTTTATTCTGTCACACTTTCTTTTGGGCCCCTTTCCAAATGGGGCAAGCAAAAATTATGGCAGAAAAACGTTTTTTAAAGACGGGAATTTAAAAGACAGTTTTTTTGAGATGGAAAAACCCAATTTGCAGGTTTGCAAAATTTTGGGGGCCCAAACCTTTGGATTTTTTGGGGATCTGGGGAAAAGGGAACCATGAGCTTTCACTAGTAAAAAGGAGGTTTCCATGGCCACCCAATTTCACCCTTTGGGGAGCAAAGATGTTGATAACTCACAATAAAGGGGTAAAATATTG